>QJPP01002331.1:0-194870 GCA_003996215.1 Jaltomata sinuosa | reverse complement strand
ATTACCTTACGACCCCGAGCTTGCTAGAACATTAAGGCGGAATATGGCCGCACAACTAGAGGCAGCAAGGATCGCTGCAGAACTGCAGGCCCAACAAAATCTGAATGCTGGTGGTCTGCAGGATGAGATTGCACGGAATGATGAGAATCTCGACTTAGATGGAGCTGGCGCTACGTGCGCCATTGTTGTTCCACCGCTGCCGCCCGGAGCCAAGTTCAACATCACTAGCACGATGATCCAGCTGTTGAACTTGAGAGGAGTATTCCGTGGTACCGCTGGTGATGATCCAAACCAGCACTTGATGAATTTTGTGGGCATCTGCAAGTCGTTCGAGTTGCCTGGAGTGAGTCAGACGGCAATCAGGCTCAGGTTGTTTCCGTTGTCTCTGTCTGATGAGGCAGCGTTGTGGTTGACAGAGCTGACCCCCCACTCTATCGCAACTTGGGGAGAGTTAAGAGGAGCTTTCCTAGAAAGGTTCTTTCCTCCCTCTCGGATGATACAGTTGAGGGACGAGATTAGCAACTTTAGGCAGCAACCGCACGAAGCACTGCACGAGACTTGGTTGCGATTCAAAAAGAAGATAACACAATGCCCGACCCATCAGTTGACCGATAACTTTTTGATGCAGACGTTCTACCGGGCACTGAATTCGGCTACCAAGCCGACGTTAGACAACGCAGCAGGTGGTGCATTCATGGGTCTTACCTTTGTTGAGGCCACAACTACTTTAGACAGGCTCACCAAAACCAACAGGGCCTGGCACACACGAGATTCAGAGGTTGCAGCTAGCACCTATACCGTTGGTATGTCAGCAGAGCAGCGTAGGAAAGAGGAGGAGCGCGACCCAGACATGGCGCATCTGAAAACGCAGTTGGACCTACTGACCAAGCACTTGTTCTCAGGAGGTATGGAGAAGGTACAAGCGGTGGGTTCCCAAGGTATGGAGACTGAGGAGGCGAAGTACTTGGGGGGTTTCCAGGCCAATGGCAAGGGAAACCAAGGTCGGAACTACCAGAGAGACAACCACTATGAGAAAGGCGACTACAAAGATCGCGACCAAGGAAACTGGAGGAATAACACCGATAGAGGTGGGTTGTATATACCACCTGGTAATCGGGACAAAGCCGGCAACGAGGCAGAGACGTCCAAACTGGAGAACATGATGGCGAAGATGCTGCTGAAGGTGGAATCGACTAACTCTGGAGTAAGGGAGATGAAGACTGAATTATCAGCATTGAGTCAGTTAGTGGGTTCACATTCCACCTCGATCAAGCAATTAGAGCAGCAAGTGGGGAAAATCTCGGCATCTCTGAACCAAAGAAAGACAGGTACCTTGCCGAGTGACACGATTCACCCGAGGAATGACGCAAGCTGTATGGCGATCACCACAAGAAGCGGAAAAATATTACCGGATTCACATCCGGTAATTCAGACTCAAGGTGAGGCTGCGGATGATGAAGAGACGGTAGAGGAGGAAACTCCAAAGCCTGCGGAGAAAAGCAAGGAAGCTGAAAAGCTTCCAACTATGATGCCTCGACCACCACCTCCGTTCCCACAGCGTTTGAAGAAGAAAGCTGACGATGGTAAGTTCCTGAACTTCATGACCATGCTGAAGCAGATTTCAATAAACATACCATTGGTGGAAGCGCTGGAACAAATGCCCGGTTACGCCAAGTTCATGAAGGACTTGATTACAAAGAAGAGGTCGGTAAGTTTTGAACCGGAAGATAACCTCCACCACTGCAGCGCTATTTCTTCAAGGTCCTTAGTCGAAAAGAAGGAAGATCCAGGCGCTTTCACTGTTCCCTGCACTGTTGGGAAGCTCAACTTCGGGAAAGCCTTGTGTGATCTAGGTGCTAGCATCAACTTGATGCCGCTAGCCGTCTACAATCAACTGGGTTTGGGAGCTCCTAAACCAAAGTCCATAGGAGTGATGATGGCTGACTGCTCAGTGAAGAGACCTGTGGGAATATTGTCTGATGTGCTGGTCAAGATTGGTAAGCTTATATTCCCGGCCGACTTTGTGATCTTGGATTGCGAAGTGAATTTTGAAGTTCCCATAATCTTGGGATGACCTTTGTTAGCCACGGCTAGAGCATTAGTTGACATGGAGAGAAACGAACTGACCTTCCGATTAAACAATGAAATGGTCAAGTTCGATGTGTCCAGAGTGATGAAGCAACCAAGTGACATGAGGGTGGTCGCGGTCATCAATGCTATTGAGGAAGTCCCTGCTGATGTGTATCTTGAGGAGAAGGGTTGTGTTGAAACCCGAGCTGTTATGAGAGTAAAGTCGCGGTCACAAAAGAACGAGCAGGTGAAGGAAAGCGGTGAAAATAAATCAAGAAAACGAAAACACCGCAAGAGAATCTGCAAAGAAAGAGCGAAGAAGTTGTCGCGACTAGCGATGGAGCCCAAAAAGGAAGCTGGAACGCCACACTCCATCGAGTTCTCATGCTTTGGAGACCCTGGCGGTCTCCAACATCATTCCAGAATCTGAGTCCAATCGACTTCACAGGTATTCCTTTCTCTCACAGTTTTTAGCTTTCATATGGATGCATTGGGGACAATGCATGAGTCTAAGTTGAGGGTGTTGGGAAACCTGTGAGTCACCACCGAGGGTTTTTGTTGCCGTGTTTCTTTACCCTCCGGTGTGCTATCTAGTAGAACCGGCATATTTAGGTTGTTAGTTTAAATTTTTGTTCTTTTTTTAGTGTCTATAGTGATGAATGGCGTTTTTCTTTTACCAAAACGAGGCCCCTTTAAAAATTTTCTGGTTTGGTACTTATGTTGAAACGACTGACTGTCTGGATCCTTGAATGTCATTGTGTGATTATGATTAGAATAAGTATGCTTAAGCCGAGCGGTTATTTGATAGTTGGTAGCGATATAGTTTTTTGGTGCGAAGAGTGTGTGAGATTATTGTCATAAATTCTTACTATGTGCATGCATCTAGAACTTGCCCGGTCTATTTTGTTAAATTTGAAGTTGGTTGCTTAGGAAAGGATCACAGGCCCTTTTTGTGTGCAGTCCACTTAACCTATAAGACCGTCCAAATATAAATAATCCCTTTGATCCCTGTTTGAGCCATAATTGATCTTATTCTTTCAATAACCTGTCACCGTTCCTGTTTAACTTGGAATCCCTATTTTGGCCCTGGTCCTTCCTTGGACATCGTGCACCTCAACACAGGCAATCAACCTCAGTTGAGGGTGGCTACTATAGAGGTAAACCCTGTTTTGGCCCTGGTCCTTCCGTGGACATTGTGCACCTCAACTCAGGCAATCAGCCTAAGTTGAGGGTGGCTACTATAGAGGTGAATGATAAGAAAAATAGGAGAGATATGAGTGGTTGTCGATAGAATGAAAAATTCCGGGTGTGTGTCTTAGAAAAGAGATGAAAAAGATCGAAAAAGAAATAAAAAGAATTGTCAAAATAAAAAGGCCGCATCTGTAGCTAGAAACAAGGAAATAAAAAAGGTGAATAAGGATGGACAAAGTAAAGTTATGTGGTAATATGATGTCAATGGTTCCAAGGAGGGCTTAGTCACTAACCCCTAAATGTATCCTACCTGCACCTGAAGCCTCATTACAAGCCAAAACAAGTCCTGTAGTGATCTTGAGCGGCTTTCTGAAGAACTGAAATAGAATAGTAAGGGCAAGCCTATGGTATCGCATGTGCATTGTTTGAAATCGTTTGTGAGTGTGAGCGCTTACCTAGTCCCAAATCTTGTGTGAGGGATTTCTTTGTGGTGAGGGCACCAAGATTCCGTATTGTCTATTGACTGTTAGGATAGCTGTGCGTGTGTATGCATGATATTCTATCATATCGGAATGACATGTTTGGATCCTTGCAAGTTTGTGTTTCATACATTCGTGTGCTACGAGGGAGCTTGATTTAATTGAATAAGATGATGAATGACCATGAGTTGCTAGAGACACGAGTTTGTTTTCTTAGTTGAGTCGTTATATTGTTTTTGTGTCATGTTGCTTGAGGACAAGCGAACGTTTTAAGTTGAGGGTGTTGATGTGCCGCCAATTTACGGCACTTTCGACTCCTTTTAACTAAGAACTATCGTACGTTTTCAAGCAACCGTTGTCGTTTTTGATGTTTTTATGTTGTATTTTCAGGAAATGGAGACAAACATGGAAACGGAAGGAAATACGTGAAAAAGAGCATTCTGGATAAGAGTGACGATCCGAGTGACGGACCGTCAAGCTAGTGACGAACCGTCAAGGCAACCGTCAACTTGAGGCAACACACTGCCTAAAGGAGACGGTCACCGTGATGGGCCGTCAAGCTAGTGACGGTCCGTCACCCCAACCGTCACCTTGAGGCAGCACCACTGCCTAGTGGTGACGGTCACCGTGACGGTCCGTCAAGGTCGTGACGGGCCGTCGCCCAAGCCGTCAAGTTGAGACAGTCGGTTACGCGGATTCCGAACGTTTTTGGGTTTACTTCCTGGACTCCTATAAATACCCTATGTCAGGTTTATTTTACACATCGCTTTCCCAATAGTTTTTACACACATTACTAAATAATTTAGGAGAGTTTTTGAGCGATTGTTGAGAGAGGAAACGCGCTACACATGGTTTCCTTCTCCGCAATCTTGTTCTTGATTGTTCTTGGGATCTTGTTATTTCTTGTTCTTGGAATAATTGAAGATTGTTTTCAATACATTGTAAGGATTTCTTTTTCTTTATTATGATTATGACTTTCTTTTATTCTTCTTCTAGCATGATTAACTAAACCTCCCACAACTAGGGTTGTGGGAGCCATGGCTAAAGTAGCAATATAGATTCCGGGTAGCGACGGGTTAAATATGTATGTTGTCACGTTGTTAATCATTCGTTATGTAACATTTTCTAGTGGTTGCAAATATTAGAACATGCCTAGGTTTAATTTGCTTGAGTAAAGAGATTAAAACCGGGAAACTTGATTAACGACAAGGATTTGAGACTACCAACTCTCGTCTAATGATTAATGCTGTAACTAGATTAATCTACTTGATGTTTAGGATTGAAATCTAAAAAGCATATCTTTTCGAGGTCGAGAGAATAGAAAAGGAAATTTGTCTATTTGGTCGAGAGACGTTTAGACGATACCATTAATTCAATCACATCGTGACACGCATATAGAAAGAACCCGGTTAAGCTTAGGATCGACATTGTTACAAATGCCATGGTGAACACGTCCCTAGTTCACTCTCTCCTATTGATTATTACTCATACATTATTGATTGCTTTTGTTTACACTTCGTTCACAAAACCCCCCCTTTTTCCGGAAACTATTGACTATTAGTCACATACTTCACTAAAGGCTTAATTCTCACCATATTCTCTATGGGATTCGACCCCAACCTAGTTGGGTTCTATATTTGACTACGACCGCTTACGCCTCGTTAATTTGAGGTATAGTTTGGGCGTTATCAATATCCTTGGCCAATTCCTTCTTTCCGTCCTCAACCAAAGACACACTCCCCATGGACAACCTACTCAATGCATACACCATGACATTGGCCTTACTCGGATGGTAAAGCACACTCATATCATAATCCTTAAGAAGCTCAAGCCATCTCCTTTGACAAAGATTCAATTCCTTTTGAGTGAACACATACTGAAGACTCTTATGATTGGTGAATACATGCACATGCGCACCATGCAAGTAGTGTCTCCAAATATTCAAAGCAAAAACCACGGACGCTAACTAAAGATCATGAGTAGGGTAGTTCTTCTCATGAGTCTTGAGCTGTCTAGAAGCATAACCAATCACCTTACCATGTTGCATCAACACACAATCCAAACCAATCCTAGAAACATCACAATACACCACAAAATCATCTAGACACTCGGGTAGGTCCAACACAAGAGCGGTGGTCAACCTAGTCTTCAATTCTTAAAAGTTCTTCTGACATAGGTCATACCACTAAAATTTTACCTTCTTTTGAGTCAACCGAGTCAATGGGGTAGCAACGGAAGAAAACCCCTCCACAAACCTCCTATAGTAACCAGCCAAACCCAAAAATATCCTAATATCAGATGGGGAAGTGGGTCTAGGCTAGGTCTTTACTTCCTCTATCTTTTTAGAATCGACTCGAATACCATCACTAGACACAACATGACCCAAAAAAGCAACAAATTGCATCCAATACTCGCACTTGCTAAACTTAGCAAATAGCTGCCGGTCTTTGAGAGTTTACAACACCACTCTCAAATGGTTCACATGCTCCTCCTCATTCCGAGAATAGATAAGGATATCATCTATGAACATAATCACAAACCTATCCAAATACTGCTTGAACACATGGTTCATCAAGTCCATAAAAGCTGTGGGAGCATTCGTTAGACCAAAAGACATTAGAATAAATTCATAATGACCATACCGAGTTCTGAAGGTTGTCTTCAGAATATCACACTGTCTAACCCAAAACTGATGATAACCGGATCTAAGGTCGATCTTGGAGAAGAAGCTAGCACCTTGAAGCTGGTCAAACAAGTCATAAATCCTAGGAATGGGATATTTATTCTTGATTGTGACCTTTTTCAACTGACAGTAGTCGATACACATTCTGAGGGAACCATCTTTCTTTCGCACGAATAGGACTGGAGCACCCCATGGAGAGATGCTGGGTCAGATATAACCCTTATCAAGTAGGTCTTTCAACCGATCTTTCAATTCCTTAAGCTCCATGGGAGCCATTCTATAGGGAGAAATAGAGATGGAATTCGTATCTGGATGAAGATCTATCTCAAAGTTGATCTCCCGCTCGGGTGGGACTCCAGGAAAATCCTTGGGAAACACTTCAGGAAACTCCCTTACAACTGGAACTGACTGGACGGATAGGGTTTTGGACTCCGTGTCCACAACCCAAACTATATGATAAACATAACCCTTGGAGATCATCTTCCCAGCCTTGAGATAAGATATGAAATTACCCTTTGAGGATGGAGGACTACCTTTCCACTCTAAGATAGGTTCATTTTGGGAATTTGAAACTGATGACTCGAGTATGACAATCAATTGAGGCATAACATGCATAAACCAATCCATACCAAGAATAACATCAAACTCAGTCATCACCAACTCTACTAGATCCACTGAAGTGACTCTATAGAGGACTGAGATAGGGCAATTTCAGTAGATTCTTTTGGCTCGGAATGACTCACCTACAGGAGTAGAAACACAAAAGGGTTCTAAAAGCTGATCCAGACTAATCTCAAACTTGCAAGCAACATAAGGGGTCACGAAAGATAAGGAGGAACCATGGTTTAGTAAAGCATACATATCGAAGGAGAAGACATTCAACATACCAGTAACAACGTCTGGGGAACTCTCTTGGTCCTGGCGTGAAGACATAACATAAAGATGGTTCTGGCATGGACCACCACCAGAACTTGAAGCAGTGCCCAACTGGGCCGGTCGACCTCTTGGGGCTGCTGGAGAAAAGTGAGTCCTACTACCTCCCTGACCCTTCTTAGTTAAAGGGCAATCCTTAATCCTGTGTCTAACCTGTCCACAACCGAAGCACCTCTCTTTACCAGCTAGACACTCACCGGGGTAACTTCTACCACACTTGTTGCAAGAAGGGTAAGGAGTCCCCTTTGAAATACTTCCCTATGAATAAGAACCAGATCCTCTACCAGTCTGATCATAATGTGGCCTGGGTAGGACCACTATCTGAAGAATGAACGGGTCTTGATAATTTCTTCTAGAACGAAGTGCGATGTCCACCTCCAGACCTCTAATGGCCAAAACCTGAACTCTCAGGTCTAACCCTCTTGTTCTCCTTTGCCTTCTCCCTCAACTTGTCACCCTCAATCTATTGGGCATGAGTCATACATCAAGAAATATCCATGTCACCCAGAAGCATTGCGGATCTACACTCCTTCTTTACCAAATTCGACACTCCATTAACATACTTGCTCATCTCATCCCATGGGTTAGCCACCATGGAAGGAGCATACCTAGAAATTTGGGTGAACTTCAATCGGTACTGTTGAACTATCATAGAACCTTGCCTCAAATACACGAACTCTTCCACCTTGGCTTGCCTCAACTCTCTCGGGAAGAACCGGTCAAGAAATGCCTTCTCAAAGCATTCCCAAGTCATAGGGACCACATCCTTATCCCTAGCATTCCTCCACTGGGTGAACCAAACATAAGCCACGTCCTTGAGTTGATAGGAAGCTAGCTCGACACCATCAACACCACCCACTTGCATCACACCAAAGATCTTCTTTGCTTAATCCAAGAAGTTTTGTGGATCCTCACTAACTTTCAAACCCCAGAACTCTGGTGGGTTCATGCGAATGAAGTCTCAAACTCGGGGTGCTATTCCATCTTGAGGGTGGATGGGGATAGGAACCTACTGATTGGCCTGAGCAGCCATAGTCTGATATAGCATATGGATAGCATTTCTGAACATCGCATTTGTGACCCTGAGGTCTAGAACCGGAGGGTTAGAATTTAAGGCATTGGCCCGGCGAGGCATGGCACGATGTGGAGGCATAATCTGAAATGCATAAAGAGTGGGTTAGAGGAGTATTTAGAGTTAAACTCTATCGCACGATATAGATCATGAAAGAAATGAAGACTTTCCTAAAACATCTCATAGATGTGGCACTCTTGAACCTGATGCTCTAATATCAAGTATGTCATGCCCTGAGGCTACCCCCTAGATGTAACACAGGACCCGGGACCAAAGTTCCCCGAGTTAACCCTTGGCTAAAGCATGACTTATACAAACATATATAAACTTAACAGAAGCATCAAACTAAAGAGATAAATAGACCGAGTCATCAACAACTTAAACATAACATAACAGGATTTGAAACCCAAATACAAAATCTCTACTATGTTCGAAAGCCTCTAAACTGAATGATGGATTGCTGGGACAAGACCCCAACTAACTCTAAATACTAAACAAAAACCATAAAGATAGTAAACTAATACTAGTCCTTGAAGTATGAGGACTCACAACTCAAAGCTGGAACGCTGGCTAATCTCTAGCCACGAATCTGAGGACCCAAACCTGAATTTGCATCATCAAAAGGATGCATCGCAAGATATGCGTCAGTATTATAGGATGTACTTAGTATGTGAGATATGCAAACTCTGAAGTAAGCATGCTATACATACTTTAGAATAGAAATCCTGCTATGATTGTGAAAGCTAAAATGCGAAAGACTCAGTGCAATATCTTAAGCAAAATATTCTTGAAAAACATAAGTAATAATAGAATTTCTAAAATTTGAAAGCAAAGAATGCATTTAAATAACTGAATCTATTTCTGTAGGAGGTTCTTTAACCGACATAGACCATGTGAGCTACATGGAATCCACTGTATCCCCTCCATCAAAAAGACGCAATATACCTTGCCAAGGTATAAAGGCATAACTAGTGTGATCACGGTGTCTGATGCCCACAGATGGGACTTAAAGAACCTAGGGTGGCACGTAGTTCTGGGATATACAAGGGGTATGGTCACCCAATCCAATTCGGTGCTCAATACTACTCCCAAAACATACTTGTAGCTCAAATTATACTTGTGACATATATAATGCCAAATCTATTTGAAAAGCATACGAGTATATCTAATACCATGCAATTCACATAGCTTAGGTAGACATATCTAGATGCCAAACCTTTCATAAAAAATAGAGGCATATCTGATGTGAAATCTTTCATAGCCATATTTCAACACATACTTTTCTTTCTAAAATCATAAGTTGAAGAATTATGCATGTAATTTTATGATATTAGAGGCCATGTTATCTAAATATGCTAATTTTTCTTGGAAATATGCAAATCAATAAGATCATGCTAAAATTCATCATCAACATATGGGCTTTTGAAATTATGCAAGGAATCATAATTAAAACATGGGTAATGAATGGAAAATCATGAATTGATACTTTAAAACAAAACCCATAGCTTTTTCCCCAATTTGGGTAAGAACCCTAATTTCACAATTTTATTAATCAAAGTAAGAATCATGGGTTTTGGGCATAAGGGTGAAAGGAATCCCTTATTAAATACCCACATACCTTAATTGAAGCTTTCTAAACCTTGGATGAGAAGAATGGAGACTTGAACTTGGAGCTTGAAGGAGTTTTTTTCCCAATTAGGTAGATGAATGAGGGATAATGAGACTCTTAGGCTAAATAGGGTAGAAACCCTACTAAAAGTGGCCCAAACAACCTCACTTAGGGGTTAAAAGGGTGGGTAATTATAGAAATACCCCCAGGATTAATTAAGAAAAATGGTTAAAAATTTGGCTTCAGGTTCCACAGGCCCCATCCAACGGACCGTAGAAGTAACCACAGCTCATGTATTGGAGTCGTGGTTCCTGAGTCAAAGTTCCAAGCTACAGATGAGTTTCTACAAACTAACAGGATGACCTGTAAAAACTTCTACGAGTCATGGAACCAATTTGTAGTTCCAGGGGAAATGGCCACTCTCTGTCTGATTTCCAAGGGTTGGATCCATGACCCGTGTAAACATCCACGAATCATGAAACTGACCCATGGTTCTCAGACCTGAGGGTGGTCTACAGGACTAGAATCACGAGTCATTTCCATGACTCATGGAACTTTCCATGGCTCTTGGACTTGACCTGTGATTCCTGGAAGTTCAAAATTCTGCAAGTTTTAGAGTTTGAAAGCTAGATCAAATTCGGGGGTGTTACACCTGGTATGGGATATACATATATATCAGTTGGCTCGGGTACCATTCCTGGTACAAGTTTAATAATGGTTTGCTTAGGTACCATGCCTAATATAGGTTCTATAATGGTTGGCTCGGGTACGGTGCCTGGTACAGGTTTGATTATACTTATTGATTGTGTTTTGTTGATGGTTCCATGAGTGGACCAGATTTGTTCTTGAAATGTGATTGTTTCATATTGGCCCATGAGTGGCCGTGTGGTTATACTTAAATATGGGGTTGGTCCTTGTGTAGATCAGAGTTGCATGTTGAACACTGTTGGTGTTGTCCTAGGAATCCTTGGTTGGTCTGGGTTATTAAAAATAGGGTTGGTTTGTTTGTATTTGTTTTTCTTGGTGGTGGTTGTTGGACATGTTTTATGTAGTTGGTAAGTTAAGTGGAGGACTGAGAGTTTGGGTCATATTTGCTGATCGGTTATTTATGTTTTATCTTACCTTACTCAGCTTTAATTTAATGTTCCAATGTTGTTTATTGGAGCTGGCCGATAATCCTACAAGTACACTATGGTTTTGTGTACTGATATTGCACTTGCTTTCCTTTTGTGAGTACAGGACATATTCTGGCGGCTGCTATGCGACCTTAGTTGTAGTTCCGACGTTTCTAGAATCCAAGGGTGAGATGCTTCTTCTGGGCTACCATGGTTTCATCTAGTTTACTTCTAGTCCATTATTTAGGACTTAGACTTCTTATTTTTGGGGTTGCATTCCCGCACTCTAGACATTAGTAGATATTTTGGTAGACGACTTTCAGATTCTAGGGGTGTTTTACTACAAGATCTTTACTTTTGGTTATTTTAGCTGTGAATGTTAGTTTTATATAATGCAACTGGTTCTGAGCTGCTAGTTTTGCTAAGTGTTGTTTGATTTATTGGTTCTCTCATCTGGGGGTTTGGGTGGGTGTCACTCGCAATGGTTAGGTCGTGATATATTTAGTATGAAAATCTAGTTTTGGTGCAGCTAAGGTTGTGATCTTGAAGTATTAATCGTGATCACGAGGGCTTTAGTTGAAAAAATAGAACCTTATTGTTTCAACCAAAAAGGGTTGTCACAAAATGCCCCAGCGAATTATAAATGGACAATTTTTGGGATTTTTAGTATATTGAACATTTTTAGAGCTAGGGAGCTCGGATTGAGGCAATTTTAAAGAGTTTTTCTTGTATGAATGTTGAGTACGTTATTCTACTTTTTCAAAATCAATTTTTTAAGAATACCCATTAATTTTGATGCTTTGATTCACGAACTTGATGTAAAAGTTGAGATTTTGAGTTCCCAAGATAAGAAATTAAAAATTGTTGATTTGAAGGTTGATTCAAACTCGATTTTTTAAATGAAAATTCATAATTGAGACTCTTGTATTACATGTAACCTTATTTTGAAAGAAAAATATAGTTTTCACCTCGAGGTTGACTTTTTGGGTCCATAATAGAAGTATAGCAATATGAGTATCAGTAGAGTTGTATACTCATGTAGATTATGTTCTTGATAGATTGGGAATATTTTGAGTCTGTTCAAAAGGGAAAGGTGCATTTGCGAGGGTTTTTAGCGCGTTTGCTCGATATTTGAGGTATGTTATGGCATACTCTTTCTAGACTTGGCTTGAGTGCTAGCTTATTGCTTACATGTTATGGGTTAGGCAGAATAATTGAATTGGATTATTCGAGAAATTGAATTGTTATTATGGAATCTGAGTTGAGATTTAGTTGATCTATTCATATGTTTTATATCGTATCATGATAAGTTATTTGCCTAAATGAAAATCATGTTGAAAGCAATCTACTTAATTGAGGAGTTGTGGCTTAAATATGAACTATTTTGAAAGACACTCTTTTATATGAGAAAGCTTGTAGGCTACAGATATTGTGGTGAGGAATATATATATATATATATATATATATATATATATATATATATATATATATATATATATCCTCCAAATGCACACGCAAGTGTACGCGATCTGATAAGTAATATAGGACTTTTAAGTCCAGATATCAATCCCACCGGGATTTGACAAACCGATAAACTAGTTTGAATTCTTATAGTTGCTATTCAGTAAGAGACAAATAATAAAAAGTGATTTTGTGATTTGAAAGTAAATAAAAGTAATTTGGAGTAACTCGTAGATTATTAGGTTGAGATTCAGATTAGAGAGATAACCTAGGGTTATGGTGTTTTGACAATCCATTTGGGTGCTCAAATCATATGTTTAGTTGATTTCCTGAGTTACTAGTTGTGGGTTGATATTCGTTATGTTGAGCGTCTTTCAAAATTGCTTCTACACCTGCTCGACTATTCCTAATGCCTATATTCCTATGGTCATTGGTCGATAGTGAATTACATGTGATTTCTCTTTCGTATTAACTAAATGAGGCTAACGTGTATATTTCTATCCACGTTAGCGAATCGAATCATTCCCCCCAGAAGGGTTCCAGGACCAAGCTCTACCTTCCCTTATTATGTACGTAATTTCCCTATTCCTCGTACAAACTATGCATCATAGGTAGTGTTTGATAGGTTTTCAAGCTTCCAAACAATTAATACCAAGAGAATATAAATAACTCAATAAGATAAAGGAAATCAAACCAAACAATATGATATTCAAACCACAACGTTCATGTCTTTAACCACAACCCTAGATACTATGAGTTTAGCTACTCATGAACTAATTACAAGATAACGAATTCATGAATAGATAGAGATTCAATGGTGAAAAGTAATGAAAAGAGAAGAAAAACCTAAGAATAGATCTTCCCCTTTGTACGAGTGTCTCCCTCCGGTCTAAAACTAATGTAAGATGACTAAAAAGTAGAATTTATAGGGTTTAGGTGGGTTTCGAGTCAGTTTAGGACCAGAAAGACCAAACCTAGCTGAAATAGGCCAAATTTGGCTTGTGGCCTCCCTAGTGTGGCACCATGGGTAGAGCCATACGGTTATTTGGCAACCCTTAAGTTGCCTCTGGTCATTTACGCTAAGAGGGCGCCTGAGGAAGTGCCCAGGGCCTCTCTGTACTGCATTTTTTGCCTTTTTTCACCATTTTGCCTCTGTTAAGATCATGTCTTAATCTCTTAACCATGGACATGCTCCGAATTATCTTATTGAGATCCTATTCAGACTTCAAAGCTCCATAACCTCTCCAAGTCCATGTGAAATCCTTTACTTTCCAATGTACACATCAAAACAAGCTACATAAGCATAATTCACATAAAGCACACTCAAAAGCATCTTAAAACAAGTAAAATGCGAGGCAATATATATCATAAAAACACTAGTTCTAGCCTCACATCAAGACCCCATACTAAAACTCTTGCTCGTCCTCGAGTATGCTCTACCCTATAACTACAATTCTTTCAATCCATTCAAATAAATACTAGTTCACTCAATTTAAGAACACACCTACTATAAACATCAAGATTACCTTCACATTGTGTTTTTTCTTTAAGTAAAACTCATGACAACCTACTCAAGACATCCTAACCTCAAGAACATACTTAACTAAACATGCATGGACACTTTAGAGGAAATCACAACATAGAAGATCAAACGTTTAAGCATATTATACTAAACATGTTCCCTCACATCAAAGAAATTCCCTCTCACTCATAAGATAGTATTGAAACATGGGCATACGATGCATCAAGATCTCACTCTCACAAAGAAAATTTATATGCTCCAAAAGGTTAACCACAAGCTTGCCTTTAGTGTATTGCTCTACTAATTCAAGAAAGATCATGTCTAGGATCAAGTAGGTCTTCATTTGATTGTAATGTAGGCTAAGGGAAGGGTAGAAAATTTCGAATAAAATAGTGACTAATCCTTCCTAGGCACTTTTAATACATCACTTCTTTGAGATGGATAGACTAGAGTGGGATGATAATTAGTCCTTCTATGATAAAAGTTATATCATTTCTTTGTGCCCAGAGTATGATGAGAAGGGGATGTTTCACATTCTTAGCACATCTCTAGAACACTAGTTCAGAGGTCCTAGTAATTGAGTCAGTTTATGTGCTTTATGAGTTCCAAGAGGTATTTCCTACGGATTTGCCTAGCATGCCACCGGATCACGACATTGACTTTTGTATTTATTTAAAGCCAAATATGCATCCTATTTCTATTTTCCCATATAGAATAGCATTGACTGAGTTGAGGGATATAAAGGCTCAGTTGCAGGAATTTCTAGGGAAGGGATTTATTCGTCCAAGGGCCTTCCTGTAGGGTGCTCCAGTTTTGTTTGTCAAAAAAAAGATAGTAGTCTATGTATATGCATAGACTTTTGGTAGTTGAATAAGGTTACAATTCGTAACAAGTATCCTCTTCCTCATATTGATAATCTATTTGACCAGTTGTAGGGTACATCAGTCTTTTCTAAGATTGATCTGAGGTTTGGGTATCACCAGCTAAAAATTTGGCTTGCTGGTATTCTTAAACTGCAATCTGGACCAGGTATAGCCACTACGAATTACTAGTGATGTTCTTTGTGTTGACTAATGCTCCAACCACTTTTATGGGACTGATAAGTGGGACATTTAAGCCCTATCTAGACTTCTTTGTAATTGTTTTCATTGATGACATCTTAGTTTATTTTAAGAATGATCAGGAGCATGAAAATTATCTAAGGATTGTGTTAGGTTTGTTGAATGAGAAGGAACTTTATATGAAATTCTCTAAGTGTGAATTCTAGTTGGATTTTTTGTCTTTTTTGGAGCATGTTTTGTGGAAAGAAGGGGTGATGGTAAACCCGCAAAAGATTGAGGCAGTTAAGAATTGAGCTAGGCCCACCTATGTGACTGAGGTTCATAGCGTCGTAGAGTTGGCCAATTCTTACCATAGATTCATGAAGGGATTTGCATCCACTGCTACTCATCTAACCAGTCTGACTCAAAAGGAGTTACCTTTCCATTAGTCAGATGAATGTGAGGAGAGCTTTCAAAAGCTCAAGACCTTATTGACTATACTGCTCCTATTCTTTCCTTTCCAGTGGAGGGTAAAGATTTTATTATTTATTGTGATACCTCACAATCTAGTTTAGGTGTTGTGTTGATGTAGGAGAGGAATGTTATCGCTTATGATTTGAGGCAATTGAAAGTGCACGAGAAGAATTATCTGATTTATGACTTAGAGTTGGCTTTGGTGGTTTTTGCTCTCAAAATATGGAGACATTATTTGTATGGGGTTCATTGTGAAGTGTTCACAGACCACTAAAGTTCCCAATATGTGTTCACATAGAAAGACTTGAATTTCAGGCAGCGAGGGTGGATGAAGTTGTTGAAGGACTATGACATCACCATCCTATACCATCCAGGTAAGGCTAATGTTGTAGCCGACGCATTGAGTATCAAGAATGAAAGTATGGGTAGCTTAGCTTATTTTAAGGCTACCAGACATCCATTGTCTATAAAAATTCAGACTCTTGCGAATAGTTTCATGAGGCTTGAAGTGTCTGAGAGGGGTGGATTGTTAGCATGTGTTAAGGTGAGGTTATCATTTCTTGAACAAATTAAGGCTAAGAAATTTGAGGATGCTAAGTTAAGTAAAATTAGTGATAAAATATTGCAGGGTGAGGCCCAGGAGGCCATGATTAATGATGAGGGTGTTCTCCAAATTAAGGGGCGAGTTTGTGTGCCTCGTGTTAATGATTTGATTCCTATGATTCTAGTAGAGGCTCACTGTTCTAAGTATTCTATACATCTATAATGATTGGGTTCATCGTTACGAGTAAACCATTCATGCCAAGTTTCGATTTAGAAAACTTCTGGGTTTGGGAGTTGAAAATTCTAGGCTAGGCTAGTCTCGGATGGTTTTGGAGTGAGGTATGGTCTAGGGAAATCCGGGTGAGGATTGGATAACGTGTCTTTTATTGAGATAGTTTTCCTTTTAGCTAAGCCATAAGGGAGTCCGGGGGACTTTTTGGAATCAAATTCGGGTAAGTAGAACTCTCGGTATGAAGGTTGACGTGAATGGGTTGTTCTAGAACATCAAGAAATTAAGTGTGTTATAAAATAGGCAGTTTTGGGGAACATTACCATTTTCTATCCCGTGTCAACCGCGGAAACATTACAACTTTCTATCCCGTGTCAACTGCTATAGCGGTTGACACACCACTACAATAACCTCTGCTATAGCATAGAAATTATCGCTATAGCAGAAGTCAACATCGATCAGCACGGCTATAGAAGATGGTTCTGCTATGGCGATACCACTATAGCAGAGCATGGACCGCTATAGAAGACGTGTCGAGATTTAATGAAGAAAATTTCCCCAAAATGTTCAGTTTTCATCAAGAATGTTTTGGGAGAAGGGCAAGGCAATTTTTGGCGAATTTACTCCATTTTCCACCATTTTTCATCCCAAAGGTAAGGATTCTACTCCCCTAACTTAGTAGTATCTTTCCTACGGGTAGAATTGCTAGTTTTGGACTTGGGGGGAGGTTTGGATTGACCTAGGAATGGTAGAATCCAGGGGAAAAGGGGATTCTAGGGTGTTAAGATTCTTGGGTCTTGTATATTATTGTTGGGTTATGATCACTTAGACATAATTCTCTAAAAGTATTCATAAAAATGATAAACTTAGGTTGATTCATGGTAGGAAAGCCCGGGAATGGGTGAAAGGACCATAGTTTGCCTGGGGATTGGGATGTTTTATAATCCGGGTATTTTAGGCCAGTGAATTGATTGTAGTTGTTGTATATTTGTTGCTAGACCAAGAACAAGCAAATGATTTGGAAAACAGGAAGGCTTCAGTTCAATAGAGCTTTGGGTACTTCGAGGTAGGTTATGGTTACTGATTCCCAATAAGCATGATGTGTTCATGTACTATTACTTAGTATTATATGAGTTGCATACTTAGGGAATGAATGTGAATGTCTAATTGTCCGGTTATTAGTCTTGTGAAATGAACTTGTTTGTTGCTTGTTGGTCTACAAGTATGTTTT
The DNA here is from genome assembly GCA_003996215.1 of Jaltomata sinuosa. Taxonomy (NCBI): domain Eukaryota; kingdom Viridiplantae; phylum Streptophyta; class Magnoliopsida; order Solanales; family Solanaceae; genus Jaltomata; species Jaltomata sinuosa. Next base: position 177,218 of record QJPP01002331.1, on the reverse strand, counting down.
GTTCATTATTTGTGATTGATTGTACTTGGTGTGACATTCAGTTGGCTTAGGTACCATGCCTGGTACGCGAATACTAATGATTGGCTCAGGTACCACGCCTGGTACGGGAATACTAATGGTTGGCTTAGGTACCACGCCTGGTACAGGAATTCATAATGGTAGGCTCGGGTACCACTTCTGGTACGAGGTTTTTTTATTTGTTTTATTGTGTTCTTTCAATGGTTCCATGAGTGGACCAGGTTGTATTCTTGAATTGTGATTTCTGCATATGGTCCATGAGAGGCTGGGTGTTTATATTTAAATGTGAGGTTGGTCTTGATGTAGACTGGATTGCATGTTTAACACTTAGGTGATGTTACGGGGATCCTTGGTAGGTCCGGGCTATGTCAAAAGGGTGTATGTTGTTTTCTTTGAGTGTGGTCAATGGTTGCTATTTGGTTTATGTGTCAATAATCTAAGGAAGATATTTGTAGTCTAGTTATATTGCGGGCTTGTTCACATGTTTTCTGTACCTTAATATGTTTTAGTTTATTGTTCTTATTCTGTTTATTGGAGCTGGCCGATGATCCTATCAGTACACAGTATTTGTTCACTGATTCTGCACTTGATTTTCTTTTTGTAAGTACAAGCAATCTTTCAGCGGCTGACATGCAACCTCACCAATAGTCCTAGCATTTCCAGATCTCAAGGGTGAGCTACTTCGATTGAGCTATCTTGTTGTCTTCCTTTAAGTTGTCACCCACATGAAAGTCCTGTCTTGTTTTTGGGGTTGCATCCCCGTATTCTAGATGATTAGTAGTATATTTTGGTATAGTGACTTTCATGTTCTAGGGAGGATTTTCCGCAGAGTTTTATGATATTTATGTTTGAGATATTGAATTGCTAATTTATTTAATTGCGCAATGATTTTGAACTTTTAGAATGGTTAAGTTCTGGGTCTATAATGGTTTGCTCTCGCCCGAGGGTTTGGATGGTTTCCACTCACGACGGGTTGGGTCATGACAAAAATGGTATCAGAGCCCTAGGTTTGTTGATATCATCGTACCAAAGTGAGTCTAGTAGAGTCTTGCGGAACGTTACAGAGACATTTGTACTTTTTTTCAAGAGGCTATAGGACTTTAGGAAAACTCTCTCTTCTTTCTTTCTTCGTGCTATAACTTGATTCCAATTGGTATCTGGTGATACAAATTGGTATCTAACCCTTTTACTCTTCTATCCGCAGATGGTTAGTAAGAGGAATAATGGAGCAAGGGAAGTGGTCCCAGCAGCGACCCCAACTATCATAGGTAAAGGAAGGGGAAGAGGCAGGGACCGAGGTAGAGCAGCACCCACCAGGGGTGGAGCTCAGGCGGCTACAGGAGCACGTGAGGCAAACTCTCCCCCACCCCAGGATCAGGTTGAAGAGGAAGTCGAGGTTGCTGTTAAGAAGGATGTAGAGTAGGCGGCAGCGGCATGAGCTGGAGGTGCAGGCCTTCCCTCTATCTCGCCTGAGGCATTTCAGTAGGTGTGGTCCTTTTTGAGTGGGCTGGTTGGTGCTGGAACCAATCCCACATGTAAGATAGATCAGGTTCTGGGTGCTCCGCCAGCGGTTACTACAACTCCTAGAATGGATACAACGTCGGGCACAAATAACTTCTTCAGACCAATGCTTGGTCTGGTTATAACAGGGACTGAGCACGAGATGCTGACCAAGTTCCTCAAGCTAAAACCACCTACGTTTTAGGGTACTGAGAGAGAAGATGCTTATGAGTTCATATTAGACTGTTATGAGAGGCTGCACAAGCTCGACATTGTGCAAAAACATAGGGTTGAGTTCATCATTTTTCAGCTGCAGGGTAACACTAAGAAATGGTTGAGGTTTCATGTGGAATTTTGGCCATCGACCTTGCCTATACTGACTTGGGAGAAGTTTCATGCTCTCTTCTTAGAAAAGTATGTACCTCATACTTTAAGAGATCGCAAAAAGGATAAGTTCCTGGCTCCTGAACAGGGTAGCATGTCGGTCTCCACTTATGAGGCTAAGTTTCATGCCTTGTCTCATTTTGCTACATAGTTGTTGGTACAAAAGAGGAGAGGGTTTGGTTGTTTGTGAAGGGTCTGAACACTGATTTGCAAGTGTTATTTGTACACATGACTTCAGTAGGGAGAAGCTTTAATGAGGTCACCTATTATGTGAAGAAGTTAGAAGGGGTTAACCAGGTTAGGCGGGCTAAAGTGTTAGCCAAGAAGTCTTAGAATAAGGGGAATTTCAGTGGTGCGTACTCTAGGGGTCATCATCAGCATGAGTAATCTTCCCGTCCTATTCAGTCAGCCCTGCCAGCTACTATAGGTTGTAGTCCGGGAGCTAGTCAGCAGTTTTCAAGTCTTAGAGGCCAAGGAGCTTCTTACATATCTACCAGCAGGCCTTCACTTGATCGTAGTTGTATCCATTATGGTGATCTGGGCCAGTTTAAGAGGAGTTCCCTTACAGACAGACTGATAATCAGGCTCTGTAGCAGTCCAAGGCTGTAGTTCCAGTAGGTAGAGGTGGTTATGCTAGAGGTCATTGACAGGGTGGGAGAGGTAACTTTCAGGAAGGTCGAGGATAGAGGTAATGGCAGCACGGGTAGGGGTGCAGCGCAGCCAACCAAAGAAGTTGCTGGGATTGATTATTGGGCTCACTGCTATGCTTTTCCAAGGATATCTAAGGCAGAGGCATCATACGCGGTGATCACAGGTATAATTCTTGTCTGTGATAGGATGTCTTCTGTACTATTTGACCCAGGATCTACTTACTCTTATGTGTCTGTGTTTTGTGCATTGGGTCTGGATTTGATATGTGATGTCCTTGATTCCCCTATTCTTGTGTTTACCCCGATTGTACAGTCAGTTATTTTGACTCATATTTTCCATACTTGTTCGATGATGTTTGTGGGGTTGCAGACTTGGGTAGATTTGGTAATTTTGGATATGGTAGACTTCGATGTTATTTTGGGCATGGCCTAGTTGTCTCCTTATCATGATGTATTGAATTGTAATGCCAAGACTGTGGCTCTAGAAATTTCCGGTAAGGATACACTAGTGTGGGAAGGTGTGTACAGGCCTAAGCCGGCTAAGATCATATTATTTATTTAGGCTAAGAAACTAGTGGGGAGAGGGTGTTTGGACTTCTTTGCTCATCTCCAAAACGATAGTATGGAGTCCCCATACATCGAGTCAGTTCCAGTTGTGTCAGAGTTTTAGGGGATATTTCCAGCAGATTTGCCCGGCATGCCTCCGGACCGGGACATTGATTTTTGTATTGACTTGGAGCTGAGCACTCACCCAATTTCCATTCCTCCTTATTGCATGGCTCCGGCAGAGTTAAGGGAACTTAAGACTCAGCTTCAGGAACTTTTTGACAAGGGTTTTATCCATCCCAGTGCTTTGCCTTAAGGTGCTCCCATACTGTTTGTGAAAAAGAAGAATGGTAGTATGCGGATATGCATAGACTACTGACAGTTAAATAAGGTTACAATTTGGAATAAGTACTCTTTACCCTGTATAGATGATCTGTTAGACTAGTTACGGGGTGCATCTGTGTTGTCAAAAATTGACTTAAGGTCAAGGTATCATCAGTTAAATATTAGGCCCAAGGACATTCGTAAGACTGCTTTTCAGACTCAGTATGGGCATTACGAGTTCCTAGTGATGTCGTTTGGGTTGACCAATGCACTGGCAACATTCATGAGCCTAATAAAGGGGGTGTTTAAGTCTTATTTGAATTTGTTCATCATCGTGTTTATAGATGGCATTTTGATCTACTCCAAGAGTAGGGAAGAGCATACTGAACATCTCCGTATTGTGTTGGATATTTTAAAGCACCAGAAACTGTATGCAAAATTTTCAACATGTGGATTTTTGTTGACTTCAGTCTCCTTCTTAGGGGATGTGGTGTCAAAAATGGGGGTGATGGTAGATCCCTAGAAGATTGAGGCAGTCAAGAGTTGGGTCCGGACGAGCTTTGTGACTGAGGTAAGGAGTTTTATGGGGCTTGCAAGTTACTACCGTAGATTTGTCAAGGATTTTGAATCCATCGCCACTCACTTGACAAGGTTGACTCAGAAAGAGGTACCATTTGTGTGGTCCGACAAGTGTGAGGAGAAATTCCAAAAGCTCAAGACACTTTTTACCACGGCTCCCATCCTTTCATTGTCAGTTGAAGGTAAGGATTTCATTGTATATTGTGATGCTTCACATTCGGGTTTGGGTGTTGTGATGATGCATGACAGGAATATGATAGCATATGCTTCTAGGAAATTGAAGGTCCATGAAAGGAATTATCCAACCCATGACTTAGAGTTGGTAGCGATGGTCTTTGCACTCAAAATTTGGGGACACTATCTCTACGGTGTCAAGTGTGAGGTATTCACTGATCATCACAGTCTGTAATATGTATTTACTCAGAAGGACTTGAATCTAAGACAGAGGAGGTGGATAGAGTTGTTGAAGGATTAAGATGTGACCATCCAGTACCATCCGGGTAAGGCTAATATGGTGGAAGACACATTGAGCCGGAAGACCATCAACATGGGCAGTTTGGCTTGTTTAGAGGTGTCCAAGCGACCGTTGGCAAGGGAGATTCAGGACTTAGAATCTAAGTTAATAGACTTGGATATGTTAGAATAGGGTGGAGTGTTGGCCAGTGTTGAGTCAAATCCACATTCATAGAGGAGATAAAGACTAAGCAATTTCAGGATGCACAGTTAAGCAAGCTTCGGGGAAAGGTAATATCTGGAGAGTCCAGGGATGCCACATTGGACGTTGGCAGGGTGCTGAATTTAAGAGGAAGGATTTGCGTTCCTCGAGTTGATGACATTATTCAGAAGGTGTTGACAGAGGCTCATGGTTCGCAATATTTAATTCATCCGGGCATAACCAAGATGTACAGGAATTTGAGGGAACTTTATTGGTGGCCTGGGATGAAAAGGGACATAATCGATTTCGTGTTCAAGTGTCAGAATTGCCAGAAGGTCAAGTATGAACACCAAAGGCCTGCAGGACTACTTCAAAGGATGCCCATTCCCGAGCAGAAGTGGGAGAGGATAGCCATGGATTTTGTGGTGGGTCTTCCTAAGACTTTGGAAAATTATGACTCTATTTAGGTCATTGTGAACAGGCTGACCAATTCGGCTCATTTCATTCCAGTCAGGGTGAACTATAACTTACAACAGTTGGCTAAGATCTATGTGAATGAGATTGTGAGACTGCACGGGGTACCACTGTCCATCATTTCAGACAGGGGCACACAATTTACCTCTAAGTTCTGGGGTAAGTTATATGAAGAGTTGGGAACTCAACTCACTTTCAACACAACTTTCCATCCTCAGACTGACGGTCAATCAGAGAGGACAATCCAAGTGTTGGAAGACATGCTGAGAGCATGTGTGATTGACTTTGGAGGTCATTGGGACCAGTTCCTACCGTTGTGTGAGTTCTCATACAACAACAACTACCACTCTAGTATCGACATGGCACCATTTTAAGCACTGTATGGGAGGGGTTGTAGATAACCTATTGGGTGGTTTAGGGCAGGTGATGCGAAGCCTCTGGGTGTAACTTGTTAAGGGAAGCATAGGAAAAAGTAAGAGGCATTCAGACCAAGTTACTAGCAGCCCAAAGAAGACAAAAAGAATACGCGGATTGTATGTTAAGAGACATGGTCTTCCATGTTTGTGAGAGGGTACTGGTGAAGGTGTCACTAATGAAGAGAGTTATACATTTTGGCAAGAAGGGCAAGCTCAACCCTCAGTTTATTGGTCCATTTGAGGTTCTCAAAATTGTAGGGCAAGTGGCGTACAAGTTAGCACTGCCACCTAGTTTATCCAGTGTCCATCCAGTATTCTATGTATCCATGTTAAAGAGGTACCATGAGGATGTATATAACATTATCAAGTGGGATGAAGTATTACTAGACAAGGATCTTCAGTATGAAGAGGAACTAGTTGTGATTCTTCATTAAGATGTCCGAAAGTTGAGGACAAAGGAGATAAAGTTTGTAAAGGTTCAATGGAAGCATCGTCTAGTTGAGGAAGCCACTTGGGAAACTGAGAAGGACATGCGAGACAAGTACCCTCACTTGTTTGAGGATTCATGTACTACACTTTCCCCCTTTTATTACATATTTTTGGGTTTGATCATTCGGGAATGAACGATGGGTAAATTGGTATCTGTTGTAACAACTGGGTTCATCATCACAGGTAAACCTTTCGTGCCAAGTTTTGGGTTAGAAAACTTTTGGATTTGGGAGTTGAAATTGTAGACTAGGCTAGTCTCGGCTGGTTTTGGAGCGAGGTATGGTCTAAGGAAATCCAGGAGAGGATTAGGTAATGTGTCTTGTATTGAGCTAGTTTTACTTTTATCTAAGGCATAAGGGAGTCCGAGGGACTTTTCGAAATTGAATTCGAGTAAGTAGAACTCTCGGTATGAAGGTTAACGTGAAAAGGTTATTTTGGAATATCAGGAAATTAAGTGTGTTACAAAATAGGCACTTTTGGGGAATGTTACAACCATTTGTCATGTGTAAACTGCCATAGTGGTTGACACAATGCTACAATGACCTATGCTATAGCATAGAATTTACCGCTATAGCAGAAGTCAATGTCGGTCAGCACCACTATAGTGGATGGTTCTGCTATGGTGGTACCGCAATAGTAGAGCATGGACCGCTACAGGGGACAAGTTGGGATTTAATGCATAAAACTTCCCCAAAATGTTTAGTTTTCATCAAGAAAGTTTTGGGAGAAGGGCAAGGCGATTTTGGGCAAACTTACTCCGTTTTCCAACATTGTTCGTCCCAAAGGTAATGATTCTACTCCCCTAACTTAGTACTATCTTTCCTACGGAGTAGAATTGCTAGTTTTGGACTTGGGGGAAGGTTTGGATTGACCTAGGAATGGTAGAATCCGGGGAAAAAGGGGATTCTACGGTGTTAAAGTTCTTGGGTCTTGTATATTATTATTAGGTTATGATCACTTAGCCATAATTCTCTAAAAGTATTCGTCAAAATGATGAACTTAGGTGAATTCATGGTAGGAAAGCCTGGGAATGGGTGGAATGACCATAGTTTGGCCTGGGGATTGGGATTTTTCATAATCGAGTGTTTTAGCCCAGTAAATTGATTGTAGTTGTTGTATATTTGTTGCTAGACCAAGAACAAGCAAAGTATTTGGAAAATGGGATGGCTCCGGTTCAATAGTTCTTTGAGTACTTTGAGGTAGATGATGGCTACTGATTCCTAATATGAATTATGTTTTCATGTACCATTATTTAATATTGTATGAGTTACATGCTTAGGGAATGAAATGTGAATGTCTAATTATCCGGTTATGAGTCTTGTGAAATGAACTTGTTTGTTGCTTGTTGGTCTACAAATATGTTTTGTTCAATATTTGTGATTGATTGGACTTGGTATGACATTTGTTTGGCTCAGGTACCACACCTGGTATGAGAATACTAACGGTTGGCTCTGGTACCATACCTGGTACAGGAATACTACAGTTTTCTCGGGTACCATGCTTGGTATAGGAATTCATAATGGTTAGCTCGGGTACCACGCCTAGTATGATTTATTTTATTTGTATTGTTGTTCTCTTTCGATGTTTCCATGAGTGGACTGGGTTGTATTCTTGAATTGTGATTTCTGCATATGGTGCATGAGAGGCCGGGTGTTTATATTTAAATGTGAGGTTGGTCTTGGTGTAGACCAGATTGCATGTCTAACACTTAGGTGATGTGAGGGGGATCATTGGTGGTTCCGGGCTATGTCAATAGGTACATGTTGTTGTCTTTGAGTGTGGTCAATGATTGCTATTTAGTTTGTGTTAATAAGCTAAGGAAGAGTCTTGTAGTCTAGTTTAGTTATATTGCTGGCTTGTTCACGTGTTTTCTGTATCTTACTATGTTTTGGTTTATTGTTCATATTCTGTTTATTGGAGCTGGACAATGATCCTACCAGTACACGGTGTTTGTACTTATTCTGCACTTGCTTTTCTTTTTGTGAGTACATGCAATCTTTTGGCGGCTGACACGTGACCTCACCTATAGTCCCAGCATTTCCAGATCTCAAGGGTGAGCTACTTTGTTTGAGCTACCTTATTGTCTTCTTTTAAGTTATAGCCCACTTGTTTCGAGCTTAAACTCTCTCTTCTTCTTGGGGTTGCATCCTTGTGTTCTAGACGATTAGTAGTATATTTTGGTACGGTGACTTTCAGGTTCTAGGAAGGATTTTCCATAGAGTTTTGTGATATTAGTGTTTGAGACATTGAATTGCTAGTTTATTTAATTTCATACTGGTTTTGAGCTATTAGAATGGTTAAGTTCTCGGTCAATAATGGTTCACTCGCCTGAGGGTTTGAGTGGGTGCGACTCACAGTGGGTTGGGTCATGACAACATCTTGTTATGACCAACATTTATCACGATTTGAAGCAACACTATTGGTGGGGTCAAATAAAAAGGGACATAGTCGATTTTGTGGCTAAGTGTTAGATTTGTCAGCAAGTGAAGTATGAGCACCAAAAGCCTGGTGGTACTCTACAGAGAGTGTCCATTCCTGAATAGAAGTGGGAAAGGATAACCATAGATTTTGTGGTTGTCCTTCCCAAGACTTTGGGAAATATGACTCAATATGGGTTATTGTTGAAAGGATGATGAAGTTTGCGCATTTCATTCCAGTTCAGATGACTTACAATACGGTGAAGTTAGCCAAGATCTATCTCAAAGAAGTAGTTCAATTTCAAGGGGTACCTATATCTGTTATTACGAATAGGGGTACCCAGTTTACTTCTATCTTTAGGCAGAAGTTGCATGAAGAGTTGAGTACAAGGTTGGACCTTGGTAAAACTTTTCACCCTCAGACCAATGGGCAGTCTGAGCGGACAATCTAGGTATTGGAGGATATTACCCCAGGCATATGTGATGGAGTTGGGAGTTCATTAGGACCAATATCTATCATTGGCAGAATTTTCATATAACAATAGCTATCATTCAAGCATAAATATGGCTCTGTTTGAAACATTATATACGAGGAGGTGTAGATCTCCCATTGGATGGTTTGATGCATTTGAGGTAAAACCATGGGGTACTGATCTTCTGCGAGGCTCTATGGAAAGGATAAAATTCATCCAAGAGAAGTTCCCAGCGGCTCAAACACGGAAAAATGAGTATGCAAATAAAAAGGTAAAAGATATGCATTTCATGAAAAGTGAGCAAGTTTTGCTCAAAGTTTCACCCATGAAGGGTGTCATGAGATTTGACAAATGTGGTAAACTAAGTCCAAGGTACATTGGACCATTTGAGATTCTTCAAAGTGTATGGCCGGTGGCCTATAAATTGGCCTTGCCTTCGAGTTTGTCGGGAGTTCATCCTAAGTTCTATGTTTCAATGCATAAAAATACCACGGAGATGCTGACTATATTATTTTCTATGACTCGGTCTTGTTAGATGAAAACCTCTCATATAAAGAGGAAGCTGTTGCAATTCTTGATATATATGTCCATAAGTTGAGGACTAAGGAGATTGCGTTTGTGAAGGTCCAGTGGAAGAACCGCCCTTTTGAGGAGGCCACTTGGGAGACTGAAGCGGACATGCATAACAAGTACGTATATCTATTCACCGATTCAAGTAACTCCTCATTTTCCCTTTATTATTATTGTTGTCATTCGGGGATGAACAATTGTTTAATAGGTATCTGATGTAATGACCTGTCCCATCGTTATAGTGTGGTTAGGTGTAAGTGCCCATATAGAATTTTTCCCTAAATTAAGAGTTGATAAGAAAATCTCAAACTTGGGTGAGCATTGATAGAAATATAGTGTTATGTGTTTAAGTGACAATTCTTGATTCATGGTTTAATGTTTGATGGTGTGATGTCTTGTGGTGGATAGTTGAGTGTCACGACCCTATTTCTCAGGTCATGATGGCACCTACAACCCCTTGTAGGCGAACCAATTCTCGTAGTCCAGAATGGTTAGTAATGGGGTACTATCTAAGCAAGCACGCACAAGAAGCATAATAAGCGGAAGAAAATAAAGAAAGCAAAGCGGAAGGAAAGAAACCGGAATATACATATATAAAAACTACACCATCCTACGACCTGTTATCAAAGGTACATGAGGCACTACTAAATATACAGAGTACAATACAGGAGAGTACAAAATAAAATATATAAGTGTCTTCGAATAAACAAAAGAGTCAACTGTCAAAAGAGGAGATATAGCCAAGATTTGATCGCTAGGAGCTCACCTTATATCTCGGATATATAGAATCTGCACAAGGTCCCCATGTCAATGGCGATATCTCACACTAGGATCTGCACCAGAAAGATGCAAAAGTGAAGTCTGAGCACCAATTGCATAAGCAACAGTTATCCAGTAGGCATCATAGGCCGACTGAGCATATATAAGATATAAGAGCAGTATATAGCAGATAAGAAAGAAGTAGTCACCAAAACAAACAGAGGAAAACACACGGAAGCTAGCAATGGAAAGAAGAAATGAAGGAATACAAGTAAGTTATGCTAGCCATAAAAGATATATCACAGAGCACAGGTGAAAGAGTAGAGAACGCACCTGGATCCTTGCAACAACAATATATACAGAGAGTTAATGAATATAGCGGTATACCAATAACCTCAAATAAAGGGAAGGAAAGAAGAGTAACTAACATAATCATGCTAAAAATACAACTCATAACATAAAGATGATCGAAAAGTCAAAATAACAAGTACTACAATGGGAGCAAGTAAGTTAATTGACCTACAGTCCCAATGGGCGCCCATAACAAGGGTAGAACCATACACACAATGAATGATATGATATGATATGGTCAGGTGTGCTAGTGATACCATATGCACCTCCTTCGGTGCCCGTAGGCCCTACATGTAGGACCCATGGAAGTCTTTCCTTGTATACATCTACTCTTCCGTGTACCCCTCCTCTGACACTCTCAACTCGTAGCCCTTGGCCTGGATTAGCAAGGTCCATGGAGGTCTCTGTGACCACATACAACATCTCAGAACCCCAAAATGAGTGGTCAAAATCTATCTCAGTCTAAAATTAGTAAACCTCGAAACCTCAATCTGAGTGCCTAGAGTCTATCCCGATCTAAAATTCAGTAATAAAATATGTCTAGTGCTCAGCTCAGCCGAGTCTAGTATCATCTCAAAATCAGTGTGAAAACCATCATATAATCTCTTTTATCTCAAGAAAATCCATAAAACTAGTTAAAATCTATTTATAGCCATTTGTAACAGAAAACGAGCCCTCGAGGCCATGCAAGATTTAGAAAACTAGTGATAGTTAGGCCCGCAGCCATGATAAGTCGGTAATCTACCAACTTATTGAGCCTTTATTCATGAATTATTGCTATGTTTTGAATAGATTTAGATGTTCTTATGGATTTTATTGATGTCCATGCATGTACTTGTGATCAAAGATGGAAAACATGGAAATAGACCCAAAAAGAGCTTAAAAGGAGTGAAGTGTGAAGTTATCAAAGAGGATGGAGATTCTGCCTTGAGATGTGGTGCTTGTGCAACACGCACAAGCCTTGGTGCATTCCGCACATCCACCGCATGGAGCGTTGAATCGACTGAAGGGTCTACCACGAGGTGCGGTCGCTGTGCGACACGCACAACTCATGGTGCGAAATGCACCTCCTTCGCATGACATCTCCCATGTTAGTTGATTCATTGGTTCAACTGAAGAGGATGTGCAACCCTCACAACACGACATGCGAACTGCACGTCGTGCCGCACACCACTCGTAGGGTATTTTTTTCTAGAAATTTAGTGACGTTTTGGAAAAGTATTTAAACCCATTTTAGGCATAATTGTGGAGATTGTTCAGCTCTAAATATTTTTGAGTAATTTTAGCTTTGAGAACAAATTTCCTCTCTAAGAAGAAGAAGAGGGTTTCAATCAATTTTCTCTTCCAATTCTTAGTTCACCATTTGTGTACAAAACTGAGCTTAGATATTGAAAGTACACTTGAATGAGAAATTTGAACTACCCACTTGGTATATCTCTTTCCTCTATTATGAGTAGCTAATTTCATTGTCTAGGGATTTGTTGATAATGGGTATTTTACAAATGGTGTGGGTGTTGATAATTCTTGCTTATAATTTCTTATTTGACATGGGTCTAGTAGTTTCACCAAGTTTTAATCCTAAAATTGGTGGTTGCAAACATTGATTCTCCTTACTTGGTTATGTTATTGCTTGAAAGAGAATTTCATAGCTTCGGATGTGAAATTACTAGTGGGAACTTTGGCTTTCATTTAGATTGAGGCTAGAAATAGCTCATATCGATGGAATCACCCATTTAACGGTCTAAGCTAGAAATAGTATGACCTCCTTAAGATTTAGCTTGGTTATTTATTGTTAAAACGATAGTGCTTTAATCGAGATTGTCGGATATATGGTTGTTGATCGAGAGAAGAACAACCATACCTATAACCAAGGCTACCTATATCAATGAGCGAGAATTTGCGTGAATAGGCAATCACCCTATCCCACATTATTTCCCCATTGGATGCACATCCCTAGTCGTGTACTCTCATTTGTATAATCGTTTTACTTACTGTCTTCCTTGAATTGAGATTGTTGTGACAGAATCCCAATTCCCCCCAATCCTTTACTTTCATGTTTTAAAACACTTACTCTCTTAGTGAAGTCATTTCATTACAATCATTATTGTGCTATCTACAAGTCTTTGTGGGTACGACCCCAAAATCCATTCGGAACTTATAAATGTATTTTGCTTGACGATCGCTGATACCTCTGTCTTAGAGAGTACATTTGAGCATTTATCATAAATGGCGTTGTTGCCTAGGACTTGATTTGATAGCTATTTTTGATTGTATATTTGAAATCACTTAGAGAGTGCTTGTTTCTTTTACTTTTGTTTGATGTTTATGTTGTGATTGAGCAGGCTAGCCTATGAGCGAGGCCGACAATAATGAGAGCATTGATGACTTCATAGATGCAAACGCTGCTGAGCCTATGATGCAAGGTGGTATGGGTGCAATACTACCCCCCACGGTGGGAATTATTATCTTCCACATTACTAGAACCATGCTCCACTTTATCCAAATGAAGGGCATGTTTGGTAGGGAACCACATGAAGATGCCAATCAACATATTTGAAATTTTGTGGAAATTTGCCAACTGTAAACATATTTCAAAATATCTCCCAAGAATATATTCGATTAAGCCTATTCGCCTTTTCCTTGACGGGGGAAACCACAACGTGGTTGGAAGAATTGTCGGATGGATCTACCATATCTTGGGCCGAGTTGGTTGAGGCATTTACATCGAGATTCTTTCCTCCGTCTTGAATGATGCAGCTGCGAGACAAGATTACTAACTTTAGACAACTCTCAGATGAGCCTCTACATGAGGTTTGGTTAAGGTTAAAAAAAAGCTTATCTTGTGTTCGAACCGTGAGTTGCCGCACAACGTATTGCTCTAAAGCTTCTATCGGTTATTGAACTCTATGAATAAGTCAATGGCTAACAACCTTGGAGGTGGAACCTTCATGTACTTGCAATTTCCATTGCCTCGTCTATCTTAGAGCGAATGACCAAGACCAACCAAGCGTGGTATACAAGAGAAGCAGATGTGCCAACCTCGGGAGCAGCCTCATCCATCTTAACAAATGAAATTAGAAAAAGAGGTGAGATTCAAGGTGATACCAGGTTAGGATGATGACCCAAATTGATCTCTTGGCAAAGCATATGATGGGTGCTAAGGGCATGAATGTTGTGAATACTCCGGAGATAAAAGTCTGCGATGATGATTTGATGACAGTTGTAGATGGTAAACTGTGCTTTGTGTCAGCGGGTTATCATCCCGGGTATTATCGCCCAAGGAAAGAAAATCAAGGTTGGATAAGAGATGACCGGGATAAGTATGGTGATAGATACAATCATCGAAGCCCCTATGTACCCCCAAACAAAGCAGAGAAACCAACCGGCCACAAGCAACTCCGGGAATTCTAAGGTAGAGGACATGTTCTCCTTTGTTCTTAAAAAAGTGGATACGATAAATGCTGGGGTGAATGAACTTAAGAGCAAAGTCTTAACATTTTATCAAACCGTAAACTCTCATTCGACCTCAATCAAACATCTTGAGGCCCAAATGGATCATCTCTCCATTCAAATGAGTCCGGGGATGAAAGTGTCCCTCCCTAGTAACACAACAACCAATCATAAAAATGACGGGCACATTATGACTATTGTTACTAGAAGTGGACAAATAAGCAGTGCAATAAGAGAACCCGTTGTAAAGCCGGTTGTGAAACCAATTGAGCCTATTGTTGAAACTGTCATGGAGCCAAGTGGTAAGAATGAAGAGATTGTACATGAAAGTGTTGTTGAAGACCCGGGGGAAGGGGTGAAGCTTGGTGCATCCAACAACCCGGCGAATGTTGAAATTAATGATGAGAAGGAGAAAACTGAACCTCCTCTCTAGGTAACCATCGATGTTGAGGAGAATCCCCCTCTTGTGCAAAGTTAGCCGACCACACTTCCTAAGGGACCTCATCCGTATCCACAAAGGCTTAACAACAAGAAGGAGGAGCACACGTTTAGAAAGCTTGTTAAGATGTTTAGCAAACTCTCAATAAACATTCCATTAGTGGAAGCATAGATACAAATGCCGGGGTACTCCAAATTTATGAAGGAATTGCTTAAAAAGAAGAAGGCTATTGACATAGGCACCAATGAGATCTCACATAGCTGTAGCAGTATGATGACTAGCAATGTGGCTACTAAGAAAGAAGATTCGGGTGCATTTACCATACCCTATACTATCGGGATGTTTGTATTCCGCAAGGCATTATGTGACTTAGGGGCAAACATCAGCTTGATGCCCCTAGTGATCTTCAAGAAACTAGGATTGGGTGCACCCAAGCCTACATCTATGCGATTGCTGATAGCTGATCGGTCTATCAAGTGCCCGGTAGGAATCCTATTTGACGTATTAGTAAAAGTTGATAAGCTTATTCTCCTGACAGATCTTGTCATTCTTGATTCTGAGGTAGATATAGAGGTGCCTATCATCTTAGGGCAACAACTGCTGGCTACGGGGAGAGCCCTTGTTGATGTCGAACTCGGGGAACTCAAATTCCGAGTGGGAGATGAAGTAGTGGATTTTAATGTATGCCAACCTACAAGGCCTCTAAATGACTTGAGGGTAATATCGGTGATAGGATTGGAGGGAAAAATTGATGATACCCTTGAGGAGAGTAAATTGGGCAAAGCGCCCACAATTGAGATGCTGTCGCTCGGGCAACAAGATTATGTTTCTACATTATTGATAGAGCAATTCCCCTTGTTGGGATGGGGCCATGCTAACCAGATTGGCATGCTATCCAACAACGACTGAGGTTGAGGTACTTTCATCGATCCGCGATGTTAAATCAAGCATTGTTTGGGAGGCAACCCAAGTTTCTTTACTTTATTTTTGGCTACCTTTTGTTGTTTTTGGTGTGTTTTAGGGATGCAAAGAGGAGAAACAAATAGATGGGCAAGTGAAAACATGGTGAAAATGGGATGTGCGGAGTTCCATGTGGACTGCACAAATAGGTGTGCGTGTCACATGACTCACCGCACGCCAAAACAGAAGGCCTGGGAGAAAATAGAACTATTGGAGGCGATGTGTGCTGGGCCATATGGTTCGCACAAGCCCATGTGCGTGTCGCCCCTCCAACGCATGCCAAAATAGAAGCCTGGGCAAGTCAGGAGTATGCGGTCGCACAAGGCCTTGTGCAAACCACACGTCGTGGCACACCAAAGGTAAATTCAAATTTTAATTGACCTAACCCGTTGACCGACCTAACTCAGAGACTGAACCACCCAACTTTCTTCTTCTTTTGCACTTTCAATCCGCCACCCTCCTCGACTTTCTTCATATTTTCTCCCAAAACCTCTCAAATTCTCTCCTAAAACCTCCCACAAATCCTTCATACTTCCCAATGTCTTCTCCTCTTCTCACCCACAATTCTCTATCACCGCACCACCCATCTCTGTTGGTCATTTCTCTGGGCAAGTCGTGGTCATCATTGTTGCTCCTCAAAAGCTTCAATTTTTACTTCTCTCCATTTACTATTCAGTTATGGTAAGTTCCCCGAAGTAAAAGACAGGAGAGAACAAAATAAAATATACAAGTGTCTCCGAATAAACAAAAGAGTCATCTGTCAAATGAGGAGCTATAGCCAAGCCCCAGTCACTAGGAGCTCACCCTATGTCTCGGATAGCCAAAATCGGCACGAGGTCCCTACATCAATGGCTATAGCTCACACTAGGATTTGCACCAGGAAGATGCAGAAGTGTAGTATGAGCACCAATTACATAAGCAACGGGTGCCCAGTAGGCATCATAGGCCGACAGAGCATATATAAGATATATGAGCAGTATATAGCATATAAGAAAGAAGTAGTCACAGAAACAAACAGAGGGAAACACATGGAAGCTAAAAACCGGAACAATACATGAAAGAATACAAGTAAGCTATGCTAGACACAGACTTAATCACAGAACACAGGTGAAAGAGTAGGGAACGCACCTAGATCCTTGCAACAATAATATATACAGAGAGTTAACGAACATGGCGGTATACTGGTAACCTCAAATAAAGGGGAGGAAGGAAGAGCAACTAACATAATCATGCTAACAATACAAGTCATAAGATAAAATGATCGGAAAGACAAACTAACAAGTACTACAATAGGAGCAGGTAAGTAAATCTACCTATAGTTGCAACGGGCACCTATACACCCGAGGAACACATACAAGTGAAAACAAACCCTACGACATCCCTTACTACCAGAGCATACACTCAACAAACAACAAACAAGGGTGGACCGTACACATAATGAATGATATGATATGATATGGTCAGGTGTGACAGTGATATCTTATGCACCTCTTCCGGTGCCTGTAGCACTGTAGGTAGGACCCATGGAAGGCTTCCCCCATATACCTCTACTCCTCCACATACCCTTCCTCTGACAATCTTAACTCGTAGCCCCTGTTATGGATTGGAAAGAGGTCTCCGTGACCACATACAAAATCTCAGAATCCCAAAATGAGTGCCTGGAATATATCCGGGTCTAAAATTAGTAAACCTTGAAACCTCAATTTGAGTGCTTGGAGTTTATTCGGGTCTAAAAATTAGTAATAAAATATGTCTAGCACTCAGCTCGGCCGAGTCTAGTATTATCTCAAAATTAGTGTGAAAACTATCATATAATCTCTTTTATCTCAAGAAAATCCATAAAACTAGTTAAAATCTGTGTATAGGCATTTATAACAGAAAATGGATCCTCGAGGCCATGCAAGGTTTATAAAATTTGTGATAGTTAGGAACGAGACCATAATAGTGGTAAATAAATGCAAAAAACTCTTTGTATGATAATGATGATATGATCAAACACAACCAATAGCTCACAATCAACCTATTGGCCCTGCACAGGTTCAATCCGCTCTACAACATAGATAACCATCTCATAGTTGTGAACCAATGTCCGGGACTCATAGAAATTCCAGAAAGATCCCACCATCTATGGTCCAAAGGCATATACAAAGGCCACACGGGGCCGCAAGGGTAATACTATAAAACTAATTCAAATACTAAAGCAAACATAGGAAATAAGATAGGAAATAAGATCAGACAGAAAGAAAGCGGTCAAGGTCTGGGGTGCCAACCTAGTAAATCTAACCCAAAGATGCTGAATAGTACAATTATATTCTATATACGCAAAGTCTAAGGTGGGTAAGTTGTTACCTACTTGACGTCCGATGATAAGCCACTGGAAAGAGGTCGCCCAACCCCAAACTGCTCTGAGAAGCCCCAAATCGCGATCAAACTATCAAAATATACTCTACTCATTAAAATAAAGATAATGATATCTATAATGCTAATAATTTAGCCGGGTCAAAATTTGGATCAAAAGTAGGCCTGCAGGGCCCGCAACACAAAGCTAGAAACAAAAGCTACCATGAGGTTCCCGTTATTACCAGTAATGCATACTCAAAAATTAAGTGGAATTCAGGTAAAGGAAGGGCCTAGAACAACCCCTACACCCAAAAACAATTTAGGAATTAAAGGAAGAAATTGATGAAAATTAAAGGGATTAGAACTTACAATTGACGACGAGGAAATGATTACGGGCACAGATAATGCCACCCCAACAATAAATGATGATCCCACAGAGAATTTGAGCTCAAGATCTAGAGAGAAAATAGAGGAATGGTTTTTAGGGAGTTTAAGAATAATGAAGAAGAAGGCCCCTATAAGCTGCCAACGCTAGGTGCAGGCGCGGCCCAGGCGCCGCAAGGGCGACCTCACCACGGCGGGTGAGAGAGCATAGGTGTTCCCTTTGCTGAAGCCACTAGGCAATGCAGGCGCGACACCCAGGGCACAAGTACAACTACACAGGTGTGGACAAGGCACCGCCTCCATGCCTGTATAAAAATAGCAGCAATTAGCTGCAAACTCAACTCAAAACTAAACCGATCGCATACTCGGGGAACATTCCAACCCTCGTGGCACAAACCAAAGGTGCTATCCAACCAGAAATGGCATTCCAAACTCAATAGAATTGATGAAACTTATAACGGAGATTGTTTCAGAGAATAGTAAGCCCCATGCCCAACTAGCCAAATTTAACCAAAACAGAACCCAACACCCCAAAATGAGTTCGGAAGCCTCAGAACCTAAACCAAAGGTCCCTCTAGCCCAAAGTTGACATTTTGGATCTAACAGTGCTGGCAGAATTCCCATTTGAGGCCTTCTTCTCCGAATGTTAACCAAAGTCAACCAACCAACCCCAACTAGCCTGAAATCTCATAAAGTAAGATAAAACCAAACTGAAAGCTCCCAGACCCTAACTAAAGGTCCTACTAGCCCAAAGTCCATGCTTCAGAGGTAACAAAACTATCAGAATTTGATTCCGTCTCATGCTTGCCAAGAATGTTGACTAAAGTCAATGATTTCCTAAGTTAAAGCTCTAAAATAGGGAAATGGTCGTAGCGACCTAACGAACAGCCTGGACACCAAATCACTAGTCCTAGCAAGGTATAAATGACTTGAGGCCACTACGAGCAAGCTCTAACAGTACAAAGAAGGAAAACCCATAAACATGACCAAAAGGGTCATTACATCATCCACTACTAAAAGGGACTTTCATCCTCGAAAGTTAAGAAAAAGGAGCACCTAGAGGCTCAACAACTGCGGATACTAAGATTGCATCTCGCTCTCGGTCTCCCAGGTAGCCTCCTCGATCGGATGGCACCCTACGGAGCTAAACCAAGGGAGAACTACTAAAACCTTAACTCCTTACCAACCAAACTAGACAACAACCTCAAACTCAAAAGCTCAAATGGTCAATCAACTGAACCGAACCTCAAGAAACTTAACCGGAATGCACTAACATATCATAGTTACCAAGAGAATTAAGGAGATCATCACACGGAACAAGTGACCAGGATCACTCAGAAAACTATCACCCAACCCTCTAACTCATGATTCCTTTGATCTGAATAACACTTCTTCCTATACTTAATTGCACCGACCCCTATTTTCAATTATCCAAACTCCTAGCCCTGAAGTCACGCAACGAGTCTGTCGTTGAAGTTAACCTCAAAAACATCAACCAACCACCGGAAACCTACACCTCTTACCGCACTTAACCTTGAATGAGCTCACCTACACACTTGAACTTTTCCCAGCCATGCACTGGTCCTACTAACCTTTGAAACCCATAATATTTGCCTATAGCTTACCCTCGAGAACGGGAGTAGTCTGCTCTGACTGACCATTACCCAGGGGACGAAAATTTATGCTAAGATTAACCTCAATACCTAAATTCATCTGAACCAACCATCGGAATTCAAGTGCAACTGGCATACCGAAGTCGAGAATGACATAGATGAACACCCTGCGTTAAAAGAGAATCTCCTAACTATAGAATAAACCAACTCCACTTTACTGTGCCAAGTTTGAACCGGCTGAAAGTGAGTGAACTAGAATAACCCATCCAAGAAGACCCAAACAACATCCAAATCTCTATAAGGAGTGTGGCAAGCCTACCACAAGGTCCGTAGTCATCAACAAAACTCTAAATTCCAGTAACACCATTGCTACTCTAAATTCTCAAAACACCATCTGGATCTAAGGTCTCCTTACTAGCCTCACTACTCCGAAAGAAATTTGTCATGCCATGAATACCAAGTCAAACCAACCCGAAAGCAAAGGAAAAGATATCCAAAGTCAAAGGTCATCGCTGATTAGCTACTGCAAACTCAGGAACTCTCAACTCACTGTCTTCTAGCTCAAAACATCTACCCTGCTGTACCAAAATGCAAACCACCAATTCTGAAAGCATCTCAACATACCATAAATTCTGGCCCACAACTGGTAGGGCCTCAATGCTGAAATCCATAGGACTCGACCTTTAGAAGTTCTTATCAACCTCGTCAACCCAATAAAGAACAAAGCAATGAACCACTCTAATTAGCAATACTGCAACCAAAGAGGACCTTTTACGAACAATTTAAGGTAACCTGCTAGCCCACAACTCTAAAACCCAACTCTTATTGACAATCATATTTCTATTGAATCCTCGAGTAGACTTCTATGCTACCGATGAACACTCTAGAAACTGAAGCCAACTAGGCTCTGGATACATGGCCTGCCAAATCCATAATGCTGCTGAGGCCTGGGTCAACCAAAGTACATAACAAGGAAACTCATAATGGATACAACAAGCCCCAAAGGTAGTCCTGGGAACGGCGATCACCTCGATCTTTACTAGAGGAAACCTGACCTCAAATTCATTTTGGGAAAATGCCACTGCACTCTATATTTGGTCTAACGGGTGATCAATATATAAAACCAAAGAATACTCTCATTCTTCACCTCAGCCCGCTGCTAGTAATCCATACATATATTGAAGGAGTCATCCCCCTCTTTTCACAAACCTAGTGAAACCCCCTACAGAGATACACTCGACCTGACAACCTCTTTCTCAGAAGATCTTGGAGCATTTCCCTTTAGCTCCTATATCTCTGTTGGCATCATTCAATAAGGCAGGTAAAAGAATAGGCCAAGTGCCCAACTCAACCATAATGTCAAAGTCAAAACTCGACCAGATTAGAAACTGAGAAGAACAGTAAAAACAACCGAGATACCTGCTAACCATCTAAACTGATCAAGTAAAGAGGGTCGACTCTAACCTCCCGAGTAATAAGAAAAACCATCGATACCCCATTTGGTTGCTCAACACCATGCTCCTTGAGACAAAACAACTTTCCCTGGCACATAACTACTGGTACTGCACCGCACAAACGGAAAGGTTCCAGGCATACGCTAGATAACGACCTTGGTAATAACCACCAGAGACTGCTAGAAGTTGAGATACTCAAACCAACTCTCGCATCATAGCAAAGACCAAAAATTAAGCTAACAAGGCCTACACATGAGTCACAACCCCAGGTAGTCACCATCCAAGGTTGACACACCTAATACACTACTAAAATAATCCTTCTACAAGGTAGTCACATGCATAAGCACTACAACTCAAATAGTACATCCAGACGAGAAGCAGGTAGGAAGATATATATATGAAAAGGGTATACCCCCAAAGAAAGCAATACCAAAACTAGCTGATGATAATAAAAATCATACTTGTAACAACGATATCTGGAACCTCCACCTCTGGCCTGCCAAGAGGAGCATAGAACTGTCTGCACCTATCTCTGGACTGAGTAGTCGATGTTGAAGGCTCGATCATTCCGCGTCGAGGACACTCCTTATAAATGTTGCCAATCACTTTACAACCATAACAACCCAAAGAATACCTGCTCTTACACAAGGTGCCTACCGACTCAGGATGGCTACCTGAAATGCCAAGATGAAGGTCACCTTTAACCATCTAGGAACCACCCCTACTACCTTGCACACCATCTCTAGCTGGTGGCACTAGAGCCCTGAGAGATAAAGCCTACTGACTCTGCTGAGTGGAATGCATGATCTTAGGGCAATCCCTAGCAAAGTTCCAAAACTCACTGCACTGGAACAAACCTCTACCAGATGGTGTTCGATGGAAAAATCTTACTGAGCCTGGTTGGCCACCATTGCCTACACACACAAAATATAGACCTCGAAAGGCTTGACCTACACCATGTCTGCTATGCCCAACATGCCCTATATCACCGTCATTTAAACCTCGTGGAATCACCAAAACTGGCCCACTAGACAGAAAGCAATGAAACTGACCTCTACCGTACAACCCTCTACCTCGAGATTGAGAACCACAAAAATTGACCTAACAATGATGCCTCTTACTAATATCTCCATATGCCTCGCAATATAACCCTTCTATAGCCTTAGCATGATCAACCACTTGAAGAAATTTAGTCCCAACAGTCACCAAGTGCTCTGCCACCAATCGGAGTGGCAAAATCAACTATTTGAAAAAACCTTTTACTCTCTCAAACTCGGTAAGCATAGTCCTAGCAGTGTATCTAATCACCTCGTGAAACCTTGCCTCGTACTTTAAAACTGACATAGAACCCTGCTGGAGACCTGCAACCTCAAGCCTAGCCATAGCAATGCTTGAAGAACCGGGTACTGCCTCTACCTGTGACACACCCTCAAAAAGACTCAGAGTACCAGCCACGGTGTCCTGAAGAACTGGGGTATAGCCATAAATCCCATCGGAGGCTAGGCGGGCCCCAAACCCCCTAGCTGAGGCGGTATGCTATCACGACTCAATTTTTCAGGTCATGATGGCACCTACAACCCCCTGGTAAGCAAACTAACTTCGTAACCTGGAATGGTTAGTAATAGGCTACTACCTAACCAATACGCACAATAAGCAAAAATTGGCGGAAGCAGATAAAAGATAAATACAATGTGGAAGCAAATAACTTGAAATATATATACACAAGGAAACTACACAAAACCCAAGACTTGGTATCAGTAGTACAGAAGATTCTAATAGAATACAAGTGCTAGAAGTAACAAAATAGAATATCTAATTGTCTCTGAAAGTACAAAGAGTAACAGTGCCAAAAGATGAGATGTGGTCAAGCCCTAGTTGTCAGGCGCTCACCCTAGTCTCGAATATTCCAAGCTGTACGAGTCTCCATGCGATCAATGCAGAAAGCTCACACTAATATCTGCACCAAAAAGATGCAGAAGTGTAGTATGAGCTCCAATGTCTAAGCAACGGGTATCCAATAGGCATCATCGGCTGACTGAGAGCATATAAGATATCAAAACAGTAATAAAGCAGATAGCAACAAAGCAGTCACATAGCAGAAGGAGAAAGCACACAGAAGATAACATGGATAGAAAACCAAGGAAATACAACAAGACATGCTAGTCACAGAAGACATATATATAACAGAAACACATGTGAAAGAAAGAAGAACGCACCTGGGATCCTGGAAATAACAATATATGAATAGGGAGAGTTTAAAGAGAAGGGCGGTATATTGGTAACCTCAAGTAAAAAGGGAAAGAAGGAAATCAAGACAACATATTCAAGTTAGAAGCAATATACTAATAGAATCATGCTTAAAACACCATTCAAAATAAGAGAAACCGATAACCACCTCCCAATTCCAAACCTAGGATGAAATAAACTATGCCACAAAGCACCGAAGGCCACTACTCAGAACCACAATAAAATATAGAACTCCCTAGCTCACAACCGCCCTAAAGGCCACATAAATAGTGCCTCAAAACAATAAGGGAACTACTAATCCATCAACGATCAAGATATCTAACAATCGGAGCCTCAACAGGATAGAACCCATTAAATTACCAAGTACCGAAGGCCATAACAAGCTCTATAATATTAAAGGAGTAATATAATCTACCTACAGTCCCAACAGTCGCCTATACAACCGAGGATTGCATTCAAGTGAAAACAAACCCTCCGGCCGCCCATACAACCAGAGCGTATAGTGAACATATGACAAACAAGGGTGGAATAAGAATACAATATGCATGATGATGTGATATGCTGAAACCAAGTGTGTTAATAGTGCCATATGTTACCCCATCCGGTACCTCAAAGGCCCAATAGAAGCAGGATCCATGGAAGGCTCTCCCGAGTACCTCTACTGCACCATACACCCCTCCTTCTGGCGCACTCGTTAGCCTGTAGCCATTTTCCCAGGAATGACAGGGTCCATAGAGGTCTACTCGTAGACCACATACTAAAACCACAAATCTCAATACATAGTTAATAATTGGAACCTCGTAGTATGTGCCTGAAATCAAACTGGGTCTAAAATAGTAGGCTAATCTCAGTAACCTTTATAAAGGGTGCCCAGAGCGTATCCGAGTCTAAATCAGTAATCACGTCTTAAAATGCCTAAACAGGGTGTCCGACATGTATCCGGGTCTAAATACGTAGAAAACTATATCTAGCACTATGGCATAGCCGAGCTTAGTATCAGTATGAAAATCAGTGGAAAATCATCGTAATATCCCCTCTACTCTAAGAGGTTTCATAAAAGTCAGTACCAAAACCCTTTCCATAATTATTTTAAAGAAAATGGGCCCTCGAGGGCATGCAAAGTTTAGAAAAATGTTATAGTTGGCCCGAAGCCAACACAGTAGTAAAACATGCAGGGAAAACCTTTTACATGAATGATATGCTCGCAACCAATATAAATTAGCTCAACGGCTCACAAACAGTCCTATCGGCCCTGCACAGTCGCCATCAGTTCTACAACACAGATAGCCAACCTAAAGCAACATCTAGATGTCCGAGGCTCACAGACATTCCCAAATATCCCACTGTTTATGGTCAAGAGGAATATACAAAGGCCATACGAGGCCACAAGGGTAATATAGAAATACTACATGAATACTACAATCAACGTATAAAATAAACGAACAGAAAAGACGGACAAGGTTTGAGGGTACCAACCTAGAAAACCATCCCAATGAAGCTAATTAATACAATTATAGCATATATACGCAGAGTCTAGGTAGGGAAACCCATAACCTACCTGTCGTCTGATGACTAGTTATGAGAACGACATCGTCTAAGATTGAACTACTCTGAGAAGCCCAAATCACGAAAATACTATCAATACAATAATCTAGGCATCAAAACGAAACCAACAATACCCATAATGCTATGAACATAACTGGGTCAAAATTCGGGTCACAAGAGGGTCCGTGTGCCCTGTAACCCTAAGCCGAAAACCAAAAACACCATAGTATTCGACACAATCCTGGGATCACATGCTTAAAATTTCGGCAGAAACGGGCCACAATTGGGGCACCAAACAGCCCACAAATCAAGAATTTACAAAGGGAATCAATGGAAGAAAAAATGGAATTTTAATGAGGAACTTACCCGCTTCAAGAGGCCAACACCACACCCGGATTAGTAGAATATATTCCTCCAAGATATGGGAGCGAGCTGGTGAAGAAATAGAGGAATTTGGAGCAAAGATAGAGGAAATATCAAAGTTGGAAGAAGGTGAGAAAAGCTGGAAATGTTGAGGCCAACAACTATATAAGTTGTCCCGTCGATGCCATGCCTACGTGGCCATGATGCTTCCTACACGGCCACGCGTATGTGGGCGGCACATGCGTATGCGTAGCCCAGCGTGCACGCAGCCAGGCCACCGCGCACGCGACATCACACACGCGACCAGGCACCGCCTAGGCGAAGGCTAAAATTTTAGGGCGGCTGGCATGGTGCATCGCATAGGTGGCCATGCCAACGCGTAGGCATAGGCTTGCAGGTGCCATGATAGAAACAAGCTGCCAACAACTATGCCAACTAGAATATTAACTCCGACAGACCCTCAGGAATGCATCAAGGGTCCCGCAAACACAAAGGAGCTAGGCTATTCAACTAGAAATGGTCGATTTAACAAAAAATGGGCCCCGCACCCAAAATCAACCTTTAGGCCAACAATCCCAAAATGGAACCCAAGGGCCAAAAACAAGTTCGGAAGCCTCGAGACCCAAACCAATGGTCCCTCTAGTCTAAACTCGACATTCCAGAGCTAACAACGCTGACAAAATTTTTATCCGAGTCCGTCTTCTCCAAATATTGACAAAAGTCAACCAAACAAGCCAAACTGGTCTGAAAACACCAAACAAGAGAGAATTCCAAGCTAAAAAGCTCTCAGATCCCAACCAAAGCTCCAACTAGACCAAAGTCCAGGCTCCGGAGCTAACAAAACTGTCAAAATTTGATTTCGAGCATGATTACCAAGAATGTTGACCGAAGTCAATGATTTCCAAAGTTGAAGCTCTAAAATAAGGAAACAACCATAAAGACCAAATAGATGGCCCGGGCACCAGACTACCGGTCCCAGCAAGATATAAATGACTTGGGGCCGCTACAGGCAAGCTTTAATAGTACAACGAAGGCAAAAATGCATAAATGACCGGAAGGGTCATTACATCATCCACTACTAAAAAGAATTTTGTCCTCAAAAGTCAGGAAGGAAGGAAACACTAGAGGCTTAAGAATAGCGGATAAAAAGCCAACACCACTCTCTCAAAAACTCGGGTAGCCTCCTCGATTGGATGATACCCAATAAAATGGAACTAAAGAAAAGTAACAAAGCCTTAATTTCACTCTTACCAAGCTAGATTCCAACCTTTAACTCCAACACACCAAAGATCTGCCAACCCGAACCGAACCTCAAGAATATCAATCGGAAAGCACCGACACAACACCGAAACCAGAGGACCAAGGTGATCAACACAGAGAACTCAAATCCTCGATACCACAACCAAGTTCACCCATAAAGTCACTAACCCAAACTTTAATTCATGAACCTGCTAATCTGCAAACACCCTTTATTCTGATATGAATCCATCTGCACCATAATCATGAAGCTTCAAACAAGCCGAACACTCGAGCCACTCTCAAAGTATCAGCTAACACACCAGAGATCCATAGTACCCACTTATACTCCACCACGAACAGAGTCACTCTTTTCACTCAAACTCTTCCCAAGCTAAGCTATATTCTACTAGCCTTTGCCATCCAAGATAACAACCCATAGCATACCATCGAAAATGGGAGTTACCTGTCCCGATTGACCATCAACCAATGAATGAACACTTTTGCTAACACCAACCTCATTACCTGAACCCTTCTGAACCAACCATCGGAACTCGACTGAAACTTGCACACCAGGGTTGGGAAAGGCATGTATGAACACCCTTTGCCAACGAAGAAATTCCTCAACTATCGAATGAAACCACCCTCGTTGAACCGTACCAAGTCTAAATCAACTGCAAGCGAATGAACTAGGGCAACCTGCCCAAAAGACCCAAACCAAAACCAAGACCCTGTAAGGAGTATGGTAAGCCTACCATAAAGTCCGTAGACAACAATCAAGCTCCAAGCTCTAGAAGTACCGCTACTGCTCTGATTACTCGAACACCACTTGAATTTAAGATCACCTTACTAGTATCAACTCAGAAATAAGTCCACCATGCCGCGAATATCAAGGCAAACACTCTGTTAGCAAAGGAAAGATATGTAATGCCCAAGGTCGACATCTAGTTATTGAAATTTTGCATAAACCTTCAACTCACCCCTTTGGCTCAAAACCATTCGATCTACTGTACCCGCACACAAACCACCAACTCTGAAAGCATCAAACATACCACAACTCCTGGCCCACACTTGCGAAGTTTAACCAGCGGAGTCTCACACAACATACAACCCCTGAAGAATCAACTAATCAAGCTTTCAAATCTCAGCAGACAAGGGTGACCACCAGTATCAAAGTATCATTATAACCCAAAATAGCCTCGCTAGCCTCAACCCCTACATCCTGATCACATATTGCATACACCACTATGGATTCTCTAACTTACGCCACTGAGTCTACCCAAAACCAAGGTAGAAGGAACCTCGTACTATCGAGAACACCACTGAAATATATAATGCCCTGCCTAACTCCATGGTTAGCCAAGGACTAGGTGTCCAAGGCTAACAGACACTCAAAAATCAAAGAAAAGAAGCCAAGTTGCCCCCACCCACTACCTCCTGGCACAAAGATACTACAAGCAAAGAGAAACTTCCATGAACCACCCAAAGTAGTTTGCTAAGCCACGATTCTGATATCCATCACCAATTTTACCAATCAATTCTCCTATTGAACCCACGAGTAGACTCATCTGCCATCAACGAACACTAATAGAACTGGAGCCAACGAGGCCCTAAATGCACAATTTTCCCAATCCGTAGATGCTACTGAAACTTGATTTCCCCCAAAGAAGATAACAAGGAAGCCAAAGTTGATGCAACAAGCTCCCAAAGGTAGTACTGGAAAAGGCCACTACCTCGATCTTTTACTAGAAGGAAATCCAACCTCAAACCAATCAAAGGAAATGCCACTGCAATCAAAACTCGGTCGATACAAGTCACCAACACACAAGCCAAAGCAAACTCTCAGTTGCCACCTCAATCAGCTACTAGAACACATACACACAGGCAAGGATCCATCTCCCTCCTTTGCAAACCAAACAAAACCCCTTTTAAGGATACACTGAATTCCACAAATTCTTTCTCAAAAGACACTAGAGTTGTTCCCTTAGATCCCACATCTATATTGTCTATGCACCAATGAGGCAGGAAAAGAATAGGCTGAATGCGTAACCCAACCAAAATACTACAATCACATCTCACTCATAATACAATAGTCAACACTTAGCCAAAATGCTACAGTCAGAACTCGACAACTATGCCACAATTAAAACCTCAATTAGAGTACCACGATAAAAACTCATACAATCTGGAACTGGGGAAAACAAGAAGACAACCAAACCATACTTGAAACAGAAGAAAACAAGGAAATCAACCCATACCTGCGAACCTCCTAAACCAACCAAACAAAGAGGGTCAACTCAATCACCTGAGAAAACAAAACCAACCAATGCTTACTAGCATAACCAATACCAATCGACTTAAGACAATACCTTAATCTCCAGCACAAACAACCAGTATCACATCGAACCAACACAAAGACCTCTAGCTGAAACTACATAATAGCCTAGGCAACAACCATCTATGACTACTAGAAAAAGAAGACTCAAACCAAGTCTAGAACCACCAAAAAAATGAAAACAAAATCAAGCAGGAAAAAGGCTAACAAGACCTACCCACGGGTCACATCTCCGGGTAAATGCCTCTCAAGGATAACTCACCCCATCCATTACTAAAGAATAATCTAGAGAGAAAAACACTCGCAACACACTACAACACAAGTATTAAAACAAGTAAATAAGGGAAATAGGTAGGCATATAAGCAAAAACACGAAAAGGGATAGAATTACAATGCAAACAATACTATCACTTAACCAAGGGTAAAAAAGCCTTACCTAGAGCAGCAGTATCAAGAACCTTTACCCCGGGCCCACCAAGAGGGTCATCAAACTAATGGGATGTAACTCTGGACTGAGTAGACAATGCTGAAGGCTCAACCATCCCTCGCTGGGGACAATCTCTAGAAAAGTGACCAATCACGCCACAATCATAACAACCATGATCACTAGGATACATGATCGTGGGGCAACCCCTAGCAAAGTTCCCACACTCACCACACCAAAAATAACCTTTATCTGATGAAGTCTGATGGGAAAATCTCACTGAACCTAACCGGCCACCACGACCTACACACCCTGAATGCAAAACTTGAAGAACCTAACCTGTACTTTTTCTACTCGGCTCAACATGCTCTGCAAATTCCACCTCTGGAACCTGTAGAGCAACTGAAACTGGTCCGCTAAATAAAAAGCAATGGAACTGATCCTCCGCAGTCAATCTCATACCTCGAGTCTGAGAACCTCTAAAACTGCCCTGACAATAATGCTTCTTACTACTACCTCTATATGCCTCACGACATAAACCCTCAACATCCCAAGCATGATCAACTATCTGAAGGAAGATAGTCCCAACTGTAACCAAGTGCTCGATCGCCAAATGGAGTGGTGAAATCAAACCTCCAAAAAATCTCTAAACTCTACCAAACTTTGAAGGCCCAGTCCTAGCAGTATGCCTAACCATCTCATGAAAACTTTACTCATACTCCAACACCGATATACTACCCTACTGAAGAATGGGAAGCTCAACCCTAAGTAAAACACTGCTCGAAGAACTAGGTACTACCCCAACCTGAGGTACTGAAACACCTACCGGAGGACTCAGAGTCCTAGCCACGGTGTCTTGAAGAACTGGGGTATCCATAAATCCAATAGGTGGTAAGGCTGGCCTCAAACCGCCTAACTGATGTGGCGAACTATCACCCTGAAATCCTGGCATTGATGGAAGCACGGAAGCAACAGGCACAGAATCCTCGATATCAATCATTTTCATACTCATCTTAGGCATCTGAGAAAAGAAGGAATGAAACAATTAAAGTTTAGAAGTCAATAGAGTCAGGAACGCACGAAAAGGAGCCAAGAAGATAGAACTTTTCCTAACAATTCCTTGTAGCCTCCCACAGATAGGATACATTCATCATCATACCAATCTGCGAGACTCTACTTAGACACTTGCTTTTGTACCACGACACTGGTGAACCTAGAGATCTGATACCAAGATGTCATGACCCAATTTCTTAGGTCATGAGGGCACCTACAACTCCCCGGTAGGTGAACTAACTCGCATAGCCCAGAACGGCTAGTAATAGGCTACTACCTAACCAATACGCATAATAAAAAGAAATAGGCAGAAGCAGATATAAGATAAAGGCAACGCGGAAGAAAATAATCTTAAATATATGTACACAAGGAAACTACACCAACCCCAAGACTTGTAATCGATAGTACATAAGATTCTAATAGAATACAAGTGCTAGAAGCAATAAAATAGAATATACAATTGTCTCCAAAAGTACAAAGAGTAACAGTGCAAAAAGATGAGATATGGTCAAGCATTGGTCGTCAGGTGCTCACCCTAGTCTCGAATATCCCAAGATGCACGAGTCTCCATGCGATCAACGACAAAAGCTCATGCTAATATCTGCACAAAAACTATATAGAAGTGTAGTATGAGCACCAATTACTAAGCAACGGGTACCCAGTAGGCATCATCAGCCGACTGAGCACGTATAAGATATAAAAACAGTAATAAAAAAAATAGAAAGAAAGTAGTCATAGAGCAGAAGGAGAAAGCACACAGAAGATAACACGGACAGAAAACCAAGGAAATACAACAAGCCATGCTAGTCACAAAAGACATATATATAACAGAAACACAGGTGAAAGAAATAAGAACGCACCTGGGATCCTGGAAACAATAATATATAAACATGGAGAGTTTAAGGAGAAGGGCGGTATACCAGTAACTTCAAGTAAAAAGGTAAAGAAGGAAAGCAAGCCAACATATTCAAGTTAGAAACAATATACTAACAAAATCATACTTAAAACACCATTCAAAATAAGAGAAATTGATAACCACCTCCTAATTCCAAACCTAAGATGAAATAAACTATGCCACAAAGCAGCGAAAGCCACTACTCAGAACCACAATAAAGGATAGAACTCCCTAGCTCACAACCCCCCAGAAGGCCATATAAATAGTGCCTCAAAATAATAAGGGACCCACTAATCAATCAACAATCAAGATATCCAACAATTGGAGCCTCAATAGGCTAGAACCCACTAAATCACCAAGTACTGAAGGCCATAACAAGCTCTATAATACGAAAGGAGTAATATAATCTACCTACAGTCCCAATGGCCTCCCATACAATCGAGGAACGCAATCAAGTAAAAACAAACCCTCTGGCCTCCCATACAACTGGGGAATACACTAAGCATACAACAAACAAGGGTGGAATCAGAATATGCATGATGATGTGATATGCTAAAACCAAGTGTGATAATAGTGTTGTATGTTAACCCCTCTGGTACCTCAAAGGACCAATATAGGCATGATCCATGAAAGGCTCTCCCGAGTACCTCTATTGCACCGTACACCCTTCCTCTTTGCACACTCGTCGGCCCATAGCCTTTGGCCTAGGAATGGCAGGGTCCATAGAGGTCTACTCATAGACCAAATACTAAAATCGCAAATCTCAATACATAGCTCAATAATTGGAACCTCATAGTACAGGCTCAGAATCGAATCGGGTCTAAAATAATATTCAAATTTCAATAATCCTTATAAATGGTGCCCGGAGCATATCCGGGTCTAAATCAGTAATCACGTCTCAAAATCCCTAATTAGGGTACCCGACACATATCTGGGTCCAAATACATATAAAATAATGTCTAGCACTATGGCCTAGTCGAGACTAGTATCACAATGAAAATCAGTGGAAAAATATCATAATATCCCCTCTACTCCAAGAGGTTTCATAAAAGTTAGTACCAAAACCCTTTCCATGATCATTTTATCGAAAACAGGCCCTCAGAGCCATGTAAAGTTTAGAAAAATGTTATAGTAGGCCCGAAGCCAAAACAGTAGTAAAACATGCAGGGAAAACCTTTTACATAAATGATATGCTCGCAACTAATATAAATTAGCCCAACAGCTCACAAACAGTCCTATCGGCCCTGCACATGCACCATCAGTTCTACATCATATATAGCTAGCCTAAAGCAACATCTAGATGCCCGGGACTCGCAGACATTCCCAAATATCCCACTATCTATGGTCCAGAGGCATATACAAAGGCCACATAGGGCCACAAGGGTAATATAGCAATACTACATGAATACTACAATCAACATATTAAATAAACAGATAAAAAAGGCAGACAAGGTCTGAGGGTACCAACCTAGAAAACCAACCCAAGGAAGCTAATTAATACAGTTATAGCCTATATATGCAGAGTCTACGTAGGAAAAACCATAACCTACCTGTCGTCTGACGACTAGCTATGAAGACGGAATCGTCCAAGCTCAAACTGCTCCAAGAAGCCCTAAATCATGAAAATACTATTAACACAATAATCTAAGCGTCAAAACAAAACTAACAATACTCATAATGCTATAAATATAATCGGGTCAAAATCTGAGTCACAAATCCCCGCAATCTAAAGCTAGAAATGAAAAACACCATAGTGTTCCCCACAATCCCGGGAGAACATGCTCAAAATTTAAGCAAAAACGGACCACAATTGGGGCTCTAAACAGCCCACAAATCAAGAATTTAAAAAGGGGAATTAATGGAAGAAAAAATGAATTTTAACGAGTAGCTTACTCATTCAAGAGGCCAAGAACACACCCGGATCAGTAGCATATATTCCTCCAGGTTATGGGAATGAGCTGGTGAAGAAATGGAGGAATTTGGAGCAAAATGGAGGAAATATCAAAGTTGGAAGAAGGTGAGAAAAGCTGGAAATATTGAGGCCAACAACTATATAAACTGGCCCCGCCGATGCCACGACTACGTGGCTATGGCACTGCCTACGTGAACAGCACATGCATACGCATAGGCTAGGCACCGGCAAGGCTAGGCAATAGCCCAACGTGCATGCGGCCAGGCCACCACGCATGCGGTAGTTAGCACGCGACCAAGCGCCGCCTAGGCAAAGGCCAAAATATTGGGTGGCTGGCATGCTGCATCGCGTAGGCATCCATGCCCATGCGTAGGCATAGTATTGTGGGTGCCATGACAGCAACCAGCTGCCAAAAACCATGCTAACTAGAATTTTAACTCTGATGAACCCTCGGGAACATATCCGGAGTCCCGCGAACATAAACCATCTGAGCTATTCAACTAGAAACAGCATTCTAGATCTAATGGAATTGATGAAAAATTGTGGATAGTAGGTTGATTTAATGAAAAGTGGGCCCTATGCCAAAAATCATCCCTTAGGCCAACAATTCAAAAAATGGATCCCAAGGGCCAAAAACAAGTTCGGAAGCCTCAAAACCCAAACCAATGGTCTATCTATCCTAAACTCGATATTCTGGAGCTAACAAAACTAACAGAATTGTCATCTGATGTTGTCTTCTCCAAATGTTGACCAAAGTCAACCAAACAAGCCCAACTTTCATGAAAACATAAAATGAGATAGAAGTCCAAGCTAAAAATCTCCTAGATTCTAACCAAAGGTCCAACTAGACCAAAGTCCATGCATCGAAGCTAAGGGAACTGTTTGAATTCAATTATGAGCATGATTACCAAGAATGTTGACCGAAGTCAATAATTTCCAAAGTTGAAGCTCTAAAACAAGAAAATGGCTATAAAAACCAAACAAACGGCCCGGGCACCGGATTATCGGTCCTAACAAGCCATAAATGACTTGAGGCTACTACATGCAAGCTCTAATAGTACAATAAAGGTGAAAATGCATAAATGACTGAAAGGGTCATTACAACTCTCAATCTGAAACCCTGGCGCTAGAAGAAGCATTGAAGCTACAGGTGTATGAGTCTCATCATTCCCCACTGTTGTACTTGTACTAATCATCTAAAAAGGAATGGAACAATGAAGTTTAGAAGTTAATAGAGTCAAGAACGCACAATAGGTATCCAAGAATAGGGAACTTTTCTTAATAATGCCTTGTATCCTCCCATAGATATGATACATATGTCATTGTACAGACCCATGAGAGTCTACTAGACACTTGCTCTTGTACTAATGACACCGGTGAACCTAGGGCTTTGATACCAAGCTGTCATGACCTAATTTCTCAGGTCACGATGGCACATACAACCCCCATGTAGGTGAACCAATTCCCATAGCCTGGAATGGTTAGTAATGGGCTACTATCTAAGCAAGCATGCACAAGAAGCATAATAAGCGAAAGAAGATAAAGAAAGCAAAGTAGAAGAAAAGCAACAGAAATATACATATATAGAAACTACACCATCCTACGACCTGTTATCAAAGGTACATGAGCCACTACTAAATATACAGAGTACAAGACAAGAGAGTACAAAATAAAATATATAAGTGTCTCCGAATAAACAAAAGAGTCAACTGTCAAAAGAGGAGATATAGCCAAGATTTGATCTCTAAGAGCTCACCTTATGTCTCGAATAGCTAGAATCTACACAAGGTCCCCATGTCAAGGGCGATAACTCACACTAGGATCTGCACCAGAAAGATGCAAAAATGTAGTATGAGCACCAATTGCATAAGCAACGGTTACCCAGTAGGCATCATGGGCCGACTGAGCATATCTAAGATATAAGAGCAGTATATAGAAGTTAAGAAAGAAGTAGTCACCAAAACAAACAGAGGAAAACACATGGAAGCTAGCAATGGAAAGAAGAAATG
Source organism: Jaltomata sinuosa (assembly GCA_003996215.1). Taxonomy (NCBI): domain Eukaryota; kingdom Viridiplantae; phylum Streptophyta; class Magnoliopsida; order Solanales; family Solanaceae; genus Jaltomata; species Jaltomata sinuosa. The sequence goes on along the minus strand of QJPP01002331.1, from coordinate 141,954 downwards.
AAGGAATACAAGTAATTTATGCTAGCCACAAAAGATATATCACACAGCACAGGTGAAAGAGTAGAGAACGCACCTGGATCCTTGCAACAACAATATATACAGAGAGTTAATGAATATAGCAGTATACCAGTAACCTCAAATAAAGGGAAGAAAGGAAGAGAAACTAACATAATCATGCTAAAAATACAACTCATAACATAAAGATGATCGAAAAGTCAAAATAATAAGTACTACAATAGGAGAAAGTATGTTGATTGACCTACAGTCCCAATGGGCGCCCATACACTTAAGAAACACATACAAGTAAAAACAAACCCTCCAACATCCTTTACTACCAGAGCGTACACTCAACAAACAACAAACAAGGGTAGAACCATACACACAATGAATGATATGATATGATATGGTCAGGTGTGCTAGTGATACCATATGCACCTCCTCTGGTGCCCATAGGCCCTACAAGTAGGACCCATGGAAGGCTTTCCTCGTATATATCTACTCTTCTGTATACCCCTCCTTTGGCACTCTCAGCTCGTAGCCCTTAGCCTGGATCAGCAAGGTCCATGGAGGTCTCTGTGACCACATACAAAATCTCAGAATCCCAAAATGAGTGGCTGGAATCTATCTGAGTCTAAAATTAGTAAACCTCAAAACCTCAATCTGAGTGCCTAGAGTCTATCCCGAGCTAAAAATCAGTAATAAAATATGTCTAGTGATCAGCTCAGCCAAGTCTAGTATCATCTCAAAATCAATGTGAAAACCATCATATAATCTCTTTTATCTCAAGAAAATCCATAAAACCAGTTAAAATCTATTTATAGCCATTTATAACAGAAAACGAGCCCTCGAGGCCATGTAAGATTTAGCAAACTAGTGATAGTTAGGACCACAACCATGATAAGTCGGTAATATACGAATTTAGTGAGCCTTTATCCATGAATTATTGCTATGTTTTGAATAGATTTAGAGGTTCTTATGGCCTTTATTGATGTCTATGCAGGTACTTGTGATCAAAGATGGAAAACATGAAAATGGACCCAAAAAGAGCTTAAAAGGAGTGAAGTGTGAAGTGATCAAAGAGGATGGAGATTTTGCCTTGAGATGCGATGCTTGTGCAACACGCACAAGCCTTGGTGCATTCTGCAAATCAACTACATGGAACGTTGAATCGACTGAAGGGTCTGCCACGAGGTACGATCGTTGTGCGACACACACAACTCATGGTGCAAAATGCACCTCCTTTGCATGACATCTCCCATGTTAGTTGAGTCATTGGTTCACCTGTAGAGGGTGTGCAACGCGCACAACAGGACATGCAAACTGTACGTCGCGCCGCACACCACTCGTAGGGCATTGTTTTCTAGAAATTTAGTGATGTTTTGGAAAATCATTTAAACCCATTTTAGGCATAATTGTGGAGATTCTTTAGCTCTGAATATTTTTGAGTAATTTTATCTTTGAGAACAAGTTTCCTATCTAAGAAGAAGAAGAGGGTTTCAATCAATTCTCTCTTCCAATTCTAAGGTCACCATTTGTGTACAAAATTGAGCTTAGATGTTGAAATTACACTTGAATGAAGAGAAATTTGAACTACTCACTTGGTATATCTCTTTCCTCTATTATGAGTACCTAATTTCATTGTCTAGGGATTTATTGATAATGGGTATTACAAATGGGTGTGGGTGTTGCTAATTCTTGCTTATAATTGCTTATTTGACATGGGTCTAGTAGTTTCACCAAGTTTTAATCCTAAAATTGGTGGTTGCAAATATTGATTTTCCTTAATTGGTTATGTTATTGCTTGAAAGAGAATTTCATAGCTTCAGATGTGAAATTACTAGTGGGAACTTGGGCTTCCATTTAGATTGAGGCTAGAAATAGCTCATATCGATGAAATCACCTATTTAAGGGTCTAAGCTAGAAATAGTATGACCTCCTTAAGCTTTAGCTTGGTTTTTTTGTTAAACCGATAGTGATTTAATCAAGATTGTTTGATATATGGTTGTTGATCGAGAAAATAACAACCATACCTATAACCAAGGCTACCTATGTCAATGAGCGAGAATTTGCGTGAATAGGCAATCACCCTATCACACATTATAGCCCAATTAGATCCACATCCCTAGTCGTCTACTCTCATTTGTATACCTGTTTTACTTACTGTCTTCCTTGAATTGAGATTGTTGTGACAGAATCCCAATTCCACCCAATCCTTTACTTTTATGTTTTAAAACACTTGCTCTCTTAGTGAAGTCGTTTCATTACAATCATTATTGTGCTATCTACAAGTCTTTGTGGGTACGACCCTGACATCCATTGGGTACTTATAAATGTGTTTTGATTGACGATCGATGATACCTCCATCTTGGAGAGTACATTTGAGCATTTATCAAAAATGGCATCGTTGCCGAGGACTTGATTGATAGCTATTTTTGATTGTATATTTGAAATAACTTAGAGAGTGCTTGTTTCTTTTACTTTTGTTTGTTGTTTGTGTTGTGATTGAGCAAGCTAGCCTATGAGCGAGGCAGACAATAACGAGAGCATTGATGGCTTCATGGATGCAAACGATGTTGAGCCTGTGATGCAAGGGGGTATGGGTGCAATCCGCCTAGCCCCCACGGTGGGAAATATTATCTTCCACATTACTAGAACCATGCTCCACTTTATCCAAATGAAGGGCATGTTTGGTAGGGAACCACATGAAGACGCCAATCAGCATATTCTAAATTTTATGGAGATTTGTCAACTGCTTATATTTCAAAATATCTCCCAAGAATCCATTTGATTATGCCTATTCCCCTTTTCCTTGATGGGGGAAGCCACGGCGTGGTTGGAAGAATTATCAAATGGATCTACCACATCTTGGGCCGAGTTAGTTGAGGCATTTATATCGAGATTCTTTCCTCCATTTTGAATGATGCAGTTGAGGGATAAGATTACTAACTTTAGGCAACTCCCGGATGAGCCTCTACATGAGGTTTGGTTAAGGTTAAAAAAAAAGCTTGTCTTGTGTCCGAACCATGAGTTGCCGCACAACGTATTGCTCTAAAGCTTCTATCGGTTGTTGAAATCTATGAATAAGTCAATGGATAACAACCTTGGAGGTGGAACCTTCATGTACTTGCAATTTCCCATTGCCTCGTCTATCTTAGAGCGAATGAACAAGACCAACCAAGTGTGGTATACAAGAGAAGCGAATGTGCTAACCTCGGGAGCAGCCTCATCCATCTTAACAAATAAAATTAGAAAAAGAGGTGAGATTCAAGATGAGACCATGGTTAGGGTGATGACCCAAATTGATCTCTTCGCAAAGAATATGATGGGTGCTAAGGGCATGAATGTTGTGAATACTCCGGAGATAAAAGCCTGCGATGATGAGTTTATGACACTTGTAGATGGTAAACTATGCTTTGTGTCAACGGGTTATCGTCCTGGGTATTATCACCCAAGGAAAGAGAATCAAGGTTGGATAAGAGATGACCGGGATAAGTATGGTGATAGATACAATCATGGAAGCCCCTACGTACCCCCAAATAAAGCAGATTCTCTCGACCAACCGGCCATAAGCAACTCCGGGCATTCTAAGGTAGAGGGTATCTTGTCCTTTGTTCTTAAAAAAATGGATACGATAAATGCTGGGGTGAATGAGCTTAAGAGCAAAGTCTCAACACTTTATCAAATTGTAAACTCTCATTCAACCTCAATCAAACATCTTGAGGCCCAAATGGATCATCTATCCATTCAAATGAGTCCGGGGATGAAGGTGTCCCTCCCTAGTAACACAACAACCAATCATAAAAATAATGGGCACATTATGGCTATTGTTACTAGAAGTGGACGAACAAGTGGTGCAATAAGAGAACCCGTTGTAAAGCCGGTTGTGAAACCAATTGAGCATATTGTTGAAACTGTCGTGGAGCCAAGTGGTAAGAATGAAGAGATTGTACATGAAAGTATTGTTGGATACCCCGGGATAGGGGTGAAGCTTGGTGCATCAAACACCCCGGCGAATGTTGAAATTAATAATGAGAAGGAGGAAACTGAACCTCCACTCTAGGTAACCATCGATGTTGAGGAGAATCCCCCTCTTGTGTAAAGTGAGCCGACCACACTTCCTAAGGTACCTCGTCCCTATCCACAAAGGCTTAGCAACAAGAAGAAGGAGCACAAGTGTAGAAAGTTTGGTAAGATGTTTAGCAAACTCTCAATAAACATTCCCTAAGTGGAAGCATTGATGCAAATGCCGGGGTACTCCAAATTTATGAAGGAATTGCTTAAAAAGAAGAAGGTTGTAGACATAGGCACCATTGAGATCTCACATAGTTGTAGCACTATGATGACTAGCAATGTGGCTACTAAGAGAGAAGATTCGGGTGCATTTACCATACCCTATACTATCGGGATGTTTTTATTTCGCAAGGCCTTATGTGACTTAGGGATAAGCATCAACTTGATTCCCCTAGTGATCTTCAAGAAACTAGGATTGGGTGCACCCAAACCTACATCTATGCGATTGCTCATAGCTGATCGGTCTATCAAGTGCCCGGTAGGAATCCTATTTGATGTATTAGTAAAAGTTGATAAGCTTATTCTCCTGACAAATTTTGTCATTCTTGATTCTGAGGTAGATATAGAGGTTCCTATTATCTTAGGGTGACAACTGCTGGCTACGGGAAGGGCCCTTGTTGATGTCGAACTCGGGGAATTCAAATTCTGAGTGAGAGATAAAGTAGTGGCTTTCAATATATGCCAACCCATGAGGCCTCCGAATGACTTGAGGGTAATATCGATGATAGGATTGGAGGGAAAGTGATGATACCCTTAAGGAGAGTAAATTGGGCAAGGCGCCCACAATTGAGATGCTACTGCTCGGGCAACAAGATTATGTTTCTACATTGTTAATGGAGCAATTCCCCTTGTTGGGATGGGGCCACGCCAACCAGATTAGCATGCTATCCAACCACGACTGAGGTTGAGGTACTTTCATCGATCCAATATGTTAAATCAAGCATTGTTTGGGAGGCAACCCAAGTTTCTTTACTTTATTTTTGGTTACCTTTTATTATTTTTGGTTTGTTTTAGGGATGCAAAGAGCAGAAAAAAATAGATGGGCAAGTGAAAACATGGTGAAAATGGGATGTGCGGAGGACCATGCGGAGTGGACAAATAGTTGTGCGTGACGCATGACTCACCGTACGCCAAAATAAAAGGCCTGGGAGAAGATGGAACTATTGGAGGCGATGTGCACTGGGCCATACGGTTCGCACAAGCCCATGTGCGTGTCGCATCTCTAACGCATGCCAAAATAGAAGCCTGGGAAAGTCAGGAGTATGCAGTCGCACAAGGCCTTGTGCAAACCGCATGTCGTGGCACACCAAAGGTAAATTTTAATTTTAATTGACCTAAACCATTGACCGACCTAACTCGGAGACTGACCCACCCAACTTTCATCTTCTTTTCCACTTTCAATCTGCCACCCTCCTCGACTTTCTTCATATTTTCTCCCAAAACCTCTCAAATTCTCTCCCAAAACCTCCCACAAATCCTTCATACTTCCCAATGTCTTCTACTCTTCTCACCCACAATTCTCTATCGCCGCACCACCCATCTCTGTTGGTCCTTTCTCTGGTCAAGTCGTGGTCATCATTGTTGCTCCTCAAAAGCTTCAATTTTTACTTCTCTCCATTTACTATTCACTTGTGGTAAGTTCCCTGAAGTTAAGTACTTATTTTTATGTTGATTGGGAACTTATTTTGTGAAGCATGCTTAATAGAATTGTCATGTTGATTTTTGGTGACATCCAAAAAAATTTGGTTCCAATTTGAACTGTGTTTTGGGATTTTTCTTAGGATCAACTTGGTAGAACTTGCATTTCGATAATGCATGTTGTTTGATAGTGATTTTTTTAGCCTTGAAATATGTGTTTAGGGTGAAGTCTGAGTAACTCACTTGTGATTGATGCATGGTTTGGCCCTATGATATAATAAGTGACATCTTTCTTAAGGGAAAATCGTTGTTTTTCATGAGGTTTGGTTGAAAATTGTTGTTTGGGCTGATAATTGTTGCTAATCGTATACCCATGATCTTTGTTGAATATGTATTGGGTGTATGATTTTGTGCAGGGAGGTGATTATGGTTGTTGATAATTTTGTGCCTAATGGAGTAATTGAAGGCTTGATGTTCCCAATGATAGACGGGGTAACGTCCTTCTTAAGGGAAATAATTGAGTCTCCCCTTTCTTGAAGGGTTTGTCAAAGGAAGTCTGAGAAAGTCTGAGTACCCGGATGATTGTGTGGTCATGATCCCATACCCCCGTTATTTTAATTGTTGGTCTACTGTTTGGTGCCAAGTTCCCTTGAAAATCTTGCTTTACGAATCACATGCGTAACTCACAAGAACACAAGGACCCGAAAAAGTTCCAATTGTGTCTTTGTGCATTTTGCGTATGATTGATAGATCTTCATGTGCGAAACGCACAAGGTATCTCACCATGTGAAAAAAGATAACCAGTTTATTGTTTTGATTTGTGGTGCCTGGTGCGACGCGCATCCTACCTGGTGCGGTATGCCCTAGCTTTGCACACCTGAGCTTACACTCCTGAAGGTTTCTGTTAGCTCATGCGATTGTGGTGCATGGATAGTTGTACCTGCCACTAACGACTATTTGCAAGAACATGTCTTCCACCAGGCCACACACAAAGAGGGTTAGATCAAGTCGTACCTCATCATCCACAAACATGTTCTTTACCATACAAGATGAGGGTCCAATTAAATATGAAATGTTCTTTGGACTTGATAGGATGGATGCATACTATGTGAGGTTCAGGGAGAAGAGGTCGATTTTGGAAGAAAAAAGGATGAATGTAGAAGCATTTGAAGACGACCTCTCGAACATACCTAAACAATTCTGTGAAAGAGCCTGGGACCACTTTGCCAAAATTTCTGGGCCATATGTCTCGAAGTTAGTGAGGGAATTTTATGCATCATACCAGGCCAGGCAAGACATATTAAAGCATAAGGGTCCGGTCAACAAGCTCCCATACCTCGATTCAGTTTGGGTGAGGGGTAAGGAAATAGATGTTACACCAGCGGCCTTTGCTATGTGGAATGATGAGCCAATTGCAGAAGCACGGTACATGGAATGTTTAGCTCCAAAAGAAGACCAATATGAGTAGGTGGTGAGTATTATTGTTGAGGACTCATTTCTGGGCCAAATGAAAAGAAGCCATTCATCGCTCTGATCTCAAGTTTGAAGCTCGGGTGTGGCTAGATTTTGTATGCACATGGCTTATTCTGACCAGTCACAAAACACACATGACTATAGAGGTGGCCATTCTGATCTCTTATATCATGACCAGTCTCCAGTTTCATGAGGGAGAGATAATTGCTGAGCAAATCAAGCGGAGGTCAAGACAAGGGAGCACCTCTATGGCTTTCCCCGCTCTCATTAGCTTCTTGTGTTTCCAAGCATAATGTCCATGAATCCGATCATTGGATAAAGTCAGTCAAGCTACACGAATGATTCAATTAGATATAAGGAGAGACACAGATTCACCGCATGTCAATAAAAAACAATGTGCTCCCAATTTCATCCAAAGCAATACCCACGATGAAGGTGTCACTCATAATCATAGGGGCACTTTCTCTCCCTCTCAAGAGGCATCAAACTCCACCTTTGTGCATCCCATAGTCACCTCATCTTCAGGTAACTTTCTTAAGCTTAGCCAACTCACTCAATGAAATGAGGAAAGTCTAGAAAAAATTTCCAAAGACAATCCACGCATGATTAGAGCCGCCATAAAAATGACTTTGAAGACATTAGTGTCAACTGTGAGAAACCTTTGTGCTAAAATAGACACCATGGAAGTGGAAGTTGATGATCTTAAGCAAGTAATGCCACGTGTTAAGCCAACGGGTCCTACTTGGGACTTTAATCTACCAGCCCCAAGCTCCTCACCCCCCAAGGGCTACTAGCCCTCCTGATGATTGGTGCACAGGCTGGGCCCAAAGTGACAATGAAACTAAATCCAAAATTGAAGCAATGATTGATCCACCATCAGTCCAGCAATACCTGAATCCTCCTGAATCACCTGTGCTTGAATGAATGACTCCACCTAGCCCTAGCTAGGGGAGGGGGTCCTCCTATCATGAGTTGATGACTGCAGAGGACAAATGGTATGTGGATGACTCATCCGGTCTCCTTAAGCTGCAATGGGATCCTGTAATACCACTGTTGACAGATTTTAGATTGACCCTGCACATGCCTACATCCCACCATTGGAATCATCACCACAGCAGCCACAGAGGCCGACTCAGAAATTCTATTCAAGGAGGTGTCGTCACCATCCTTAGCATAATCAGGGAGTTTTTGCACTCATTCTTTCTTGTATAACTTTTTGTGCATTGCGGACCATGCAATTTTTAAGTTTGGGGGAGCCTGTAACTATTTACATTATTGACGAAACTTGTTGTGATGCTTATTGCCCTTGCCGGGCCTTTCCTTTTTCTTATGGTAGTTGTTTAGAACTTAATTGTGCCCTTGTCGGGCTTAATTTTTATTTTGTTGTGTTGATTGTGTTGACGGGTTGGTCTTACACACCCTATTGTTCCACTACTCTTGCTTTGCAAATGCGCTAAAGGCCTACGCCAAGGCTTATTTTTAAATGTCTTATGAGTGCACAATTTGGTTATCTCCTTATTAATAGTAGTTTAGCAATAAAATCTGAGGGTTTTCTTAATACCACGGTTCGTTCCCAAGAAGCAAAAGTTTTTTTTTTGTGTCGAACCGGGTTGGTGTTTCCCTATGATAGATTGAGAGACGACTTTCTTAAGGAAAAATGCCAAAGTTTTGGTTTAAAATTGAGTCCGTAGTTGCTTGTCTCAAAATGGGCCCACCAAAAAATTCTTCTTGGACAGTTTTTTCTGAAAATAAAAGGAAGAAGGGAAATTAATTCTTGAGGAAAAGCATTCTCTTGTCATGACTTGCACATTCTTTCTTTGGCCTGATTGACTCAAAAACGAGTGTGTAATGAACTCGACATAGCTTGTCGAAAGTCATTTGACCCAATTGATTTTGAGACTAATGAGAGAAGTCTTGTGGCATGATGCCTTGTATGGTGAGGCTTTACCTTGATTCTCGTACATGTGTGTCGTCTAGAACTTGCCTCGAATGTGATTCAAGGAAAAATTCTAGGTGTGACCGAGCTTGGAAGATGACCTTAGGCCCTTTTTGATAGATACTTCACCCAAATGACTTCCCTCAACATTAATCCTAGTGAACCCCTTGTTTTATCGTATTTTCACTTCCTTTTGAAAAGAAAAAGCAAGTTCGTTTTTGAAACGGTTTTGACTTGAATTGAACTTGAAAACTTATAAAAATTCTCAAATTCAATGAAACAGAGTTGCCACTTAATTAATTTAGGAAAATTAAGAAAACCTTTAAAAAAATATTCAAAAGATTTAAAACAGATGAAAAAAATCCTTTTGAATATAAGAAATCCGGGTAAGAAGTTCATATTAATATTTTAAGAAGGTTTTTAAGGCACCTAAAATGTCCGCTAACTTGCGGTTATCCGATTGATTTTGAAAACTCTTTATTATGACTAACTTGAAAAACGGGGAAATTTATTAAGTAAAGAAAAACACTTTTTCATAAAAGAAAGGTATTAATTTGTAACAAAAATGATAAGTAATTTTTCGAATGGTTTTTGCAAGTAAAGACTTAATAGCAAAGTGATGAAATAAACAAAACTTTTACGATAAAAATATGTGGTACTCCGATGAGGAAATTAAACCAAGTTAAATGAAAGAATTAGTGTTTATAAAGGTCAAATTAATACAAATAAACCTATACTAGAAAAAAGGAGAGATTGGGTTTAGGCATTTAGGCCCAAACCCCTACAACTTGTCCATATAGGACTACCAATTTCCGGTTAAACACGTTATAATCTTCGTCTTCAATCGGCCTTCCCTGTATATTAGCTTCCCTTTCGTTTCGGGTGTGGCACTTAGGTCATACATATTTTCTTCGAATTTTAACCCCTTTGGGGGGCCTTGAAAGAAATCTTGACTCGATGAATTTGGGCCTCCATGGCCCATCAAAGTATATGCATAGGAGAAGAGCCCATTTGGACTCGGAAATTGTTTCCCATGCAAAGACAAAAGAAAAGAATAAGTATGTATTCAGTGATATTATTAATATGGTCAAAATCAAGACAAGTTAACAACTTTAGGCTTTTTCACCATGTAAGAAAGACAAATATTGCATATCGCTTGTATGTTACCGATTATATTAACACGTATGTAACGTTTATTACAATAGAACCCAAGAAAATAAGCAAACAATAGTTTCACAAGGGTTGAAATATAATACTACTAATTCAAGAAGGAAAAAGAAAGAGGAGAGAAAAAAAACTTTCTTCAAATGTAGTCACATGGATAATTAGAAGCGACTAAAAAAAGAATGGGGCACAGTGATATACTTGAAGAGAATGCTAGTCAATCAATTCTAAACCAAGGGTCTGCAACATTTTAAATCACTTACAAATATTTCAAACCAACACTAAAAATAAAGTAAGAGAGGCTTCTTCAAAAGAAAACGCCACTGGATAGTTTCAAATTGCTGTCCCAAAAAAAATATGTTTTGAACTCAATATTGATCTTTTGGGTAAAGGATTCCTCACTGTGACTTACTTTAGAAAAAAATGATCTTTAAGACTTTCTTGAAACAAACCAAGGATTTTACACATTTTTATGGGAACACATTCATGAACTCAGGTCGTTGACCTTCACTGTCTATGACACGAAGACATCAAGCTTTCCCAAAATAGAATTTGAGCACAATACCAAAGAAGGAACAGGGGTTCATTGATCTTTAACAGTGATCGAATGACATCATAGAGAAGCTATAAGGAGTCTATTATGAAGCCATTACTCATATCACCCAAACTAAAGATATAAACAAGCTATGGCAAAGACTCACTTCATTTCACCTTCTCTCATATCATGGAGAAAACACCACAAGAAACAAGAAACTAAAGAACCTATTTGAGAAAGGAATAAAGTTGCAGGAACATTCTGCTTATCACATAACAACAGATGATATTAAACTGTTTTGCTTCATTCGTATTCAAATTAACAGAACAAGAAAATAAACAGGGAGAGGATTTATTAAGAAAATATCCTCGGGGCAATAATATCATATATCAGTCATGAAGAGACTGCTATGATATTTTGCTCACATCGCTTAATGAGGAAAGTGAGTTACGATGAGAACTCCTTCACTTTGTTGTCTCGTATCATGGAGAAATCAACACAATAAACAAGAAGAAACTACCATAGCCTTTGATACCATATGCTAACAAGGAAAGATCAAAAAGTGACTCCTAACACTTGAACAAATTCTAACATGTTAAAAACCTCACACATGAAAACATTTATCATACATAGGAGGTCACATACATATCCAGAACTTTAAAACTTTAAAAGGAGATGAAACAATACTCTCTTAAGAATCTCCTGGCAGGGGACTTTTGGAGATAAAGATGGGTGATTATAATACTCATCTCCGTCTCCCAGTCCTAGTTTTTTCAAACAGATATCTTAAAGAGTAGTTTGAGACAGCTTCATCCCCTCATTGATGGATTACACTTGTTATGAACCAAGAGCAAATCCTTGAGGAATCCTTATCTTAGAAACTTGCTCAAAACACATAATTAATTCTTCAATCTATCATCTAGGCATGATATTGAACTTAATACTAACAAGATATGACTAGAACTCTACATTAAGAGAAAATAGTAGCGAGCACTGTAAAGAAAAATCACAAAAATAAAATGAAAATAAAAATAAAAACAGCATCATCATACATCAAAGCTATAATCATACAATCAGATTTTTACTCTCAACCACAAGAACCTCACCAAAATCACACATATATATCAGACAAGACCAACCTAAAACCAACAGTGTTCTACTAATTATAACAAAAATGATGAAAGAAATGGGGGGGGGGGGGGATGAGATGTCACCTGTTCTTGGGCAGCGACTGAGATTCACGAGCTCGTCGGAGACTTTTACCACCGGAACTTGGATTATTTCACTGGAACTTGATTGTTTGAAGTATTTTTCTCTCGGAATCATTTGGTTACGTGAGATTAGTAGACTGCTCCACCAAAATACCCAAATGTTTCCCGAAAAGCTAGCTACTTAACTCAATGGAAGAGGGGGATTTATATAGGATATTTTTTGGGTGAAATGGGGGAGGGGGGAACAGAGAGTTTTCTAGGAAATTCCTTAAGAGAAATTTGAAATCCCTAACGGGATAGGCTTGGGCAGCAAGGAAATGGTATGATTTGTACAAATCCTCACTTAAAATGCAGATTAGATCCCACCTAGGGCTTTTAGAATCGTCTCAAAAGCACCAGCACAACTTTGACAGAAAATTTGGATGTCGTTTGGGAATTTTACAGGGTTTGGGCATCATTTGTTACTGTTACTCATCGTTTTTCAGCTTTTGGAGCAACAACATTAAGTTTTGCTTGGTTTTTGGAGAGAAGATGAAGGAGATAACGTACAAGAGAGGAGTGAGGTGGTATTGTATATGGCGCGTCAAGGGTGGATGTGCGTTCTTTTTTAGGGGAATAGTGGAGCGTGAGGTATATGTATGTGGATTGAGGGAACTATATGTGGTGTGGATGAATGTGTTGTGAGGGAATAATATAACTAAGTGTGGGATGTATTTGTGCTTGAAAAGCTGATGGGGAAAAGGAAATTGGGCTCGGGTATATTGTGAATTTGGGTTGGGAATGGGCCAAATGGTGGCTGGCTAAGTGAGAGGTGAGAATTGTTAAGGAAATGGCCATATTTATTTTGCAAAATGTGGCCAATTTGATTTAGGAGTTAACCAAATTGTTTAAAATATGGCCATACCGATTAAATTAGGGACACTAGACCAAAATTGAAGTGGAATTAATTAAATCCTTAATTAATTAAACGAGCTTCTAGATTTAACAATTAAGAATAATTATTTTATAAAACATAATTACCTCGTTCAAAATCAAAGAATTAATCATATGATCAGTTTGAGGAAAATGTAGCATTTTTCAACTTAAAACATGTTTTTGTTCGAAAATAAATTTCAAAATCTTTGTTTAAGTAAAATTTATGTACCCCAATATAATTAAATATAGAGTATACATATTTCACCTAAAATCACTAAATTAACCTCAAATTAAATTTGAAAACATTTAAAGTCTTATAAAAACAAACAATTATTTCAAAATTATTTTAAAGTAATAGAAGCTCGAATATTAATTAGGAATGTGGAGGGAAAAAATTGGGTGTCAACAACTGCCCCTCCCTTTGGGTAGGGTGAATGCAAGGAACCCCGGGCAAAGGGAATTGACATTTTCAATTTTATCCGACCACATATTCATCTTCAGGAAGCGGTTGGTTCTAGCACGAATTTCAAGGAATCATGGCCGAACTCCGGTATTGAGTTTCCTACATATCTCAGGTTGCATGACAATTCAGGCCACTTGTAGTTCAAGACGCTTGATTTTACACACGATTTTGAAGGAATTCCAAACTATTCCAGTCTCAGAGTACGGAGAGACCGAAAAATTAGGAGTAAGAGGATTGGGGAAGTTTTGAATGCAGCCGAGTTTTCAATATACAGCCCACCTACATATCCCAGGACTTAGGAATCAAGATGCTTGTAGTTCGACTCAATCGGTGGAAAAGGTAATCTTTATTTTAAGACAATCTTTGGCTCAGAATGAGTGACAAATAATTGAGTTACGGAAAATAGGCTTGCAACCTCTCAACCATGAATGTGGAGCTCTTCACATCCATAGGTAAGAATTTACCTGGACATAATTTTCGAAGCTCGAGGTGTATTGTCACCTGAATTTGAAAAGAAGAAAAATTGCTTCCAGCGTGAGTTCAGGAAATACCATGGATGAAAAACTAAGAACCAATGATAGGAAATACCTACATACCTTATGATACGGGTGTGGTTTGATGGTGGTGAAAGTCGTTCCTCAGCTCACATCCAAAGAGTTTGATATTCCTCTCTGGACTATGTCCCAGTTCGCTTCTAAGAAAAAGTTCCACGTTGTGATGCGTCCTTTCTAGTGTAGTCCACACCTGTGGTTTTGGTTTGATAATTTCATCCTTCTCAGATGCTCTTGACAACATCTCAAAACAAAATTGCCAGTAGTAACATAATTCAATTTGGAGAGGTAGTTTCTTTGACATACCTCATCCTTCGGGTTACGTTTGAATCGTGTGTTGTGATGTCTTTTAACGTATTTCATACATGTTGTTCTAGTTCAAGATTTCCATCCTCTCGGATGTTCTCGACAATATTTTTAAACAGAATTGTTAGTAGTAAAGTAATTCAATAGAGAAAGATAGTTTTGTACCTCATTTTTCGCATTTGTTGATTTTTAAGGAAGATGACATCCTCTCTGACTTGGGAAAATAGCGGCTTCCATGACGAGAATATGATAGCCTTCATAACTATCGGATAAGATTGCCTTTGTGGCAGTTTTTTGAGTATGGTGACCTTCGTAGTCGTTGCGATGTAATGGTCTTCGTAACCATTTGCGATTTTCTCTTGAATGTGATAGCCTTCGTGGCTATTTGATAGTAGTTTTTGCATATGCCTTTAGGTTAAATCTTGCACATCATCCGTATCAACACGAATAACAGATTTTCCCTGAATAGTCAGGCTTTAGGTAATCTATCACATCATTCAACTTTGGACAGAGGCGGCTTACAGATGCCTTTAATTTGTCAACTTCGAGTAATCTTGCACATCATCTGACTTTGGATAGAGGCAGCTTATAGATGCCTTTAATTTGTCAACTTTGAGTAATCTTTCACATCATCCAACTTTATATAGAGGCGGCTTACAGATGTCCTTCGAATTGCCAACTTTTGGGTAACCCTGCACTTTATCTGATATTGGATATAACGCGACTTACAGATTTCCTTAAATTGCTAGCTTTTGGGTATTCCTGCATAATATCAATATGGATATGTCGTGGCTTATAGATAACCCTTCGACTATCAAATTTTGGTAGTCTCGCACTTTTATCCAATTTCGGATATTATTGCCACTTATGCATTATCCTTGAAGTGTCAATCTTCGGGTGATCTTGCACACTATCAAGTTTTGGATATTGCTGCATCTTATAGATAACTCTTAGTCTGTCAAGTTTTGTGCAATTTTGCACACTATCCAATTTCAAACATCGTTTGTGACTTACAGACAACCTTTGTCCTTCCAACTTTTGGAGATCCGATTCATCGTCCAATTTGGATGGCGTCTTGCAGACATCCTTCAGACTATATGCTTTTGTACTTGATGGCAAGCATTATATGATCATCGGGGGTGACAAGGATTTTTCCACACGATCAAATATAGATGCATCTTCTAGTAGTTGACGCTCTTAAATGTGTAAACATTCTTCAGTGTGAGACTTTGTTGTCTTAATGTGATAAGGGTGCACAAATATCCTTGATGTCAGACTCTACTGTCTTACGCAATATCATATATGAATATGTTGGATGCCAAACTTGACATAATAATAATAATATCCTCAACGTTAGACTCAATCGTCTCACGCGATATCGGATACAAATATTTCAGGCTTGGCATAATAAGGAAGCAAATATATCCTCAACGTCAAACTTCGTCATCTTATGTGATGTTGGATATAAATATGCTGGATGCCAGACTTGGCATGATAATGATTAAGCAAATATACCCTCAATGTCAGACTCTGTTGTCTTACGCGATGTTGGATACAAATATGCTTTTGGTTCTATCCTGCACAGCAAATGTGACTTAAGGACGCCTCTGAATGCATCCTCTTTGAAACTGGCCGGTAGAGGGACATAATATTCGCAGCAAATGTGTCTGCTGTATTTAATGATGATGGTCCTTGTGACATGGTCCTTGTGACATGGTCCTTGCAACATGATCCTTGTGACATGGTCCTTGCGACATAGTCCTTGTGACATGGTCCTCGTGACATGAAAATATGATGATGTTGATGATCATGCAATGACATATGTAGTAGTTCTAGAAAACATCACCTTTGATTTTTATATCGCCATGTTGACTCTTTTGTGTGTACCTGTGCTTAAGTCAAACAATTAGTAGACACATTATCGCTCTTACTAGCGACCACAGTTAAACTTGAAAAATATTAAAGACGATATTTGTGAAGCTAATCCAAGCAATTTTCATGTCAAATATGAATGAAATGGTCGTGCCCACTTCTGGGGACAGCCATAAGTACCATTTTTGAACATCGTCTGTTTGTGGTAATTTCTGACTTGCTGAGGACTGGCGAAGATGTCGCTGATCTCTCAAAAATTTCTTGATCTCCTTGGGACTCGAGGATGCTGTCAATCTCTCTTTATATAGTAGTTTCTACGAACTACAAGAAAGTTTGTCCGTTCCAAGAGCTTTTGCCTCTTTCGACTTCTTCCCATCATTTTGGCTTTTCTCGCTAATTTTGGGGAATCAAGTCCCATTGTGTTGCTTTGAACGCATTGAATAGCGAAAAACTTTTGATGATTTCTAACATACTTTTCAGGACAACCTGCATCCACAGAAAAATTGTTAGGTTTTGGGAAAACTGATCTATGTCGACCTTCTTTGATCTTCCGCTCCTTGCTTTGTCTTTTATGGGTGCTTTCCACTCTCGAGTACTCATCGTCCTCGACTCCCCAGGTCACAGTACACATAAGACAAAATCAAATTATAAAGGAGTAGAGCTAATCTGTTGTAAAGATTTTTCAAACAAGTTCTTCGAAAAAATAGAGATTTTGAAAAAGGATAGTTTGGAAAGGTCTCTCTACCTGTCATGTCATGTGCTAGCTCAACGGATGTCCTTTACTCGAGGCCTCGACATTTTTGACATGCTGCTGGTGGACTCTGGAGATCCTTTGTGGTCCTAGCTAGGGAGTTCGGGGATGTCTTTCAATAAATCTATCACAGCTGGGGGTTAATCCACCTCGAACTGGGGATTTTGAAGTAGACTCTGATCTCTCGGTGCCGGGGAATTCTTCGGAGTTTATTTCTGAACTCTTGAATGGTGCTTTGGTGGAAATTTTGAGGTTCCCCTCAACATTTCTTCCCCAGTTAAAAGGTTTCACGATGAATCTTATTCCAGAGTTTTGACACTCTGTGGGAATTATGAGATTCTTTCTCGAGATTCACTTCAGTTGCTTTTTGGCACATTTTGCATTCTGATTTGTAGAGAATGATCTTCATCTTCTGAATTTTTGAGATTCCTTTCTCAAAAATTCTGCCCCAGTTTCCATTTCCTGGGCTGATATGATCGAGCCATTGTGGCGCTTACGTATCCCATTGATGTAGGAATCAGGTCAAACGTAGTTCCCACACTTATAGTGGGAGAAAATTAGAAATAGATAAAGAGGTGACCAAAGCCGACAAAGGCTGCCTACGTATCTCATTCTTGAGAATTAAGTCAAACATAGTTTAAGATAGGAAAGGGGGAAGATAGATTTTCCTAAGGAGTTGACCGAAGTCGATACATGCCACCTACATATCTCATTCTTTGATAATTCAGGTCAGACTTAGTTCGTACATAGGGGATAGGGATATTTTAAGCTATAAAAACAATTACAATCGGAAAGTGCTATTACAAGGACAGAATATGAAAGAAAAACTATCCTCAGGCATAGTATCTGTTCACAACATCGAAATTGATCAGTTTAGTCCCTACTTGACCATCCATCTCGAACAGAATCAAAGCTCCTCCGAATAATACCTGTTGAATGACATATGGTCCTTGCAAATTAGGTGCAAACTTTCCTTTGTACTCTTCCTGGGGAGGAAAGATACGCTTAAGGACCAACTGTCCTATGGCAAATATACGACCTCTTACTCTCTTGTTGAATGCACGAATCATTCATTGCTGGTATAATTGACCATGGCATACGACATTCATTCTTTAATCATCTATCAGTATGAGTTGCTCGTGACGAGCGCAGACCCACTCTTTATTGCTCAATTCGACTTCTTGAATGATCCTAAAGGATGGTATTTTAACTTCAGCGGGTATCACTGCTTCGAAACCATACACCAACACATAAGGAGTTGCCTCGGTCGAAGTCCTGATGGTTGTCCAGTATCCCAACAAAGCATAAGGCAATATCTCGTGCCAAGAGTGATGACTATCAATCATCTTTCTCAACATCTTTTTGATATTCTTGTTGGCAGCTTCGACAGCTCCATTCGTTTGTGGACGGTATGCGGTTGAACTCTGGTGAGTGATCTTCAATTGCCCACATATCTCTCTCATCAAGTGACTATTCAAGTTCGCCCCATTGTCTGTGATGATTAACTCGGGGATCCCAAATCAGCAAATCAGATTGTTCTTGACAAAGTCAGCTACAAACCTTCTTGGTCACGGACTTGTACGAAAAGACTTCCACCCATTTGGTGAAGTAGGTAATAGCAACCAAAATAAATCTATGTCCATTTGAAGAAGGAGGCTCGATCAGACCAATGACATCCATGCCCCAGGCTACAAAAGGCCAAGGTGAACTCATATCATGAAGCTCACTAGGCAGCACTCAAATCAAATCTCTGTGGATCTGACACTTTTGACATTTCTGTACGAACTTGCTACAGTCATTTTCCATGGTCATCCAAAAGTATTCGGCTCGCAAGATCTTCTTGGCTAAGTTGAATCTATTCATATGAGGTCCACACACTCCGGCATGTACTTCCTCTAGAAACTTTGTGGCTCCACCCGAGTCAACACATCTTAAGAATCCAAGATCTAGAGTCCTCCAATAAAGGATTTCTCTATTTAGGATAAAATTGTTGGCCATCCGGCGGATTGTATTCTTTTGGTTAGCGGTCACCTCTTCTGGGTAGACCCTAGCTTCTAGATACCTCTTTATATCACAATACCATGGTTTTCTATCGAGTTTTTGCTTCAACTTGTGCACAGTGTGCTGGTTGCTCTTTCAAACTTATCACTAACGAATCAATGTAATTCTGGTTGGGAAGTTAAATCATGGAGGATATGGTTGCCAAAGCATCAACAAATTTGTTCTGAATCCTCGGAGTATGCTTGAATTTTATCTTTCTAAACCTTTTGCATAGACTCTGCACCACTTTCACATACGATATAATTTTAGGGTTTTTCACAACCCATTTGCCTTGGACTTGGTGAATCAGCAAATTGGAGTCACCAATAACCAATAGTTCTCGAACATCCATATCAATAGCCAATTGAATACCAAGAATACAAGCTTCATACTTGGCCATGTTGTTGGTACACGAAAAATGGAGTTTGGCTATCACCAGGTAATGCTGAGCAGTTTCTGATACCAAGACTGCTCTAATACCTGAACCTTTGAAGTTTACCGCTCCATCGAAGAACAATCTCCAACCAGGGTATGCATCTGAGATATCTTCTCCCACAAACAAAATCTCTTCATCCGAGAAATAAGTTCGGAGTGGTTCATAATCTTCATCAACCAAATTTTCTGCTAAATGATAAGCTAAGGCTTGTCCTTTGATTTCTTTTTGAGTCACATAGATGATGTCGAACTCGCTTAGCAACATTTTCCATTTGGCCAATTTCCTCGTAGGCATGGCCTTTTGGAATATGTACTTCAGGGGGTCCATTCTAGAAATGAGATATGTTGTGTAGGATGACAAGTAATGTCTCAACTTCTGGGTGACCTAAGTCAAAGCACAACATGTCCTTTCTAATAAAGTATAAAGAGCTTCGTACGGAGTGAACTTCTTTCTCAAGTAGTAAATTGCTCGTTCTTTCTTTCCGCTTTCATCATGTTGCCCCAAGACACAACTAAGGGCGTTTTCTGAGACTGACAGATAAAGAAATAAAGGACTTTCTTCTCTCAGAGGAACCAATACCGCTGGACTGGCCAAGTAATTCTTGATACAGTCAAAAGCTTACTGGCACTCCTCAGTCAAATTGGTTGGTGCATCTTTTTTCAACAACTTGAAAATAGGTTCACAAATTACCATTGACTGCGCTATGAATCGGCTAATATAATTCAGTCTTCCTAAGAAACTCATGACTTCTTTCTTCGTCTTTAGGGGAGGAAACTCCTGAATTGCCTTAATTTTTGAAGGGTCGAGCTCGATGCCCCTCCTATAGACTATGAAGCCCAATAGCTTGCTAGATGGCACTCCGAAAGCATATTTAGTGGGGTTCAACTTTAGATTGTACTTCCTTAGTCGATCAAATAACTTTCTTAAATAAGTCAAGTGATTCGAACTCTTGCGGGACTTGATAATTACATCATCCATGTATACTTCAATCTCTTTGTGAATCATGTTATTAAACATAGCCGTCATGGCTCTCATGTATGTAGCACCTATATTTTTAAGACCAAACGACATTACCCAATAATAATAAATACCCCAAGGTGTAATGAAGGCGATTTTCTCTGCATCTTCTTCGTCCATCAGGATCTGGTGGTATCCAGCAAAACAATCCATGAATGACTGCATTTCATGCTTCGCGCAGTTCTCGATAAGGATGTGGATGTTGGGCAAAGGAAAGTTGTTCTTGGGACTAGCCTTGTTCAAGTCTCGATAATCAACACAAATTCTGATCTTTCCATCTTTCTTGGAACTGGGACAATGTTGGCCAACCAAGTCAGATACTTTGTGACTTCTACTACCCCAGATTGGATCTGTTTGGTAACGTCTTCCTTAATCCTCAAACTCAGATCAGGTTTAAACTTTTGGGTCTTTTGTTTTACTGGGTCAAACCCTGGATTGATAGACAATTTGTGGGAAACTATGTCAGTGCTTAAACCCCGCATATCACTGTAGGCCTAAGAAAATACATCGATGTACTCTCAGAGCAATGTGATGAGTTCTCTTTTCTGTTCTTCTGTCAGATGGACACTGATTCTGGTTTCTTTCACCTCTTGGTTATCCTCTAGATTGACCATCTTGATTTCCTCTAGGTTGGGCCTTTCTGGATTCTCAAAATCTTTCAGTTCCTCAGTCAATTGTTCAGGAACCATGGTTTCTTCATCATATTCCTCAGTCGAAGAGATTCATGATTTCCTTGATTCCATAGAAATGTGTCAAAAGAGGAAGCACAATGCCGACAAAAATGTCTTGATCCCTCACAAGCCATCACATAGGGAAATGTTAGACATGTTCCTTCTCATCAAAGATGATTGGTTGAAGACTTTCGACATACCGTTTGAAGATTTTTATAACCGGTGGGGCCTTCGAGGTAGTTTTGATAATTTTCGAGATGAATTCTATGACTACACAACATGGAATGACACTCAAACTCTGGCTTTCTCTATTTGCCTCCTAGGGACTATGGTGTTTCCTAAAGATCAAGGAAAGGAAATCGAGTTTAGAATCGTTAAGGTCACTCACGCGACCTTCTTTGGTATTGGAGCACTAGGTGCAAAGCAACGCTACTACTTGGCTCCTATAATTTTGGCCGACATCTATAGATCTTTGGAAAGATACAAAGTGGGGCATCAATTCTTTCAAGGTTGTAACATGTTGCTACAATGGTGGATGACAAAACATTTGACCAAAGATAGTTCAAACCGATAAGAATTGGCCACCCAAAAGGTGCAAAATGACCTGGCATTCCATGGGTTAAGAATGAGCATAAGAGAATTCAAGACAATGAGTAAGGGAGAATGGGCACGAAATCTCTCATAATTAAGAGAAGACAACATCCAATGGATGTTCCAAGGCTTCCAATCCAAAGATGTCATAGTTAAAGGAAACAGATTCCCTTTTTGGCACTCATGGGAATTAGAGGAATTCGTCCATATGTTCCAAATCGAGTGTTAAGGCAATTTGGAAGAAAGCAAGTTCTACCTTACGAAGGCGATACGAATTAATTTGTGATTGACTACGATGGGTGTGACAAAGAACCTTATGCTGGTGACATTAAGAAAGAACAGAGAGGTTGTCTCAAATCAAAAAGGAAGGATATGGCAGAAGATAGGTTTAATGTCGGGTGTGATGAAGCATACAAAGAATGGTTGAAAGCTAATTTGCTAGGCAAAATCACCTCAGGACCAAATGTTTATCATCAATTGGAGGATGAGTCGTCCAAACTTCAGATACAGAGGCTTATGTTCCAACAACAATGGGAAGAAAGAGAGCGGTAGTATCAACAAGAAAGAGAAGAAAATCAAAGGGCAATGTCTTATATGGCTCAAGAATTAGCAAATGCAAGAGGATGTCTAGTCAACTTAGATGATGAAATGGAAAGACAATTTGCATCCCTCCAAGTCACTCCATCTGAAGAAAGGGCCGCCACTGTAAGCTCATACTTGTTATTCAAAAGAAATGCTATCTTGGAAGAAGTTCACTAGGCTAGAAGCAGCAAGACCTTCCAACTCTTAGCATGGATTTTATCTAGTAGTTCCCCTACGTGGGATTGAATTTATGCATTTTCCCTTTCCGTAAGATGTACCCCTCTTTTTGTTATCTTTTGTAAGAACTGTATGTTCTATCTTTATTATTGTTAATGAAATATGTTTTGGGGGCAACAGAATGTTTCAAATGGCGTGTATGCCCTTTAATTACGTTAGGCCTACCTTTGGCACAAAAATGCCAGGTATCTGTTTAGGATGCACGTTATTATGTTGTTATATGCTTATACATTATTATATGACTTATGTCCTCCGTGTGTTGCTCAAATCAGGGAAAATTGGTCCACTCTATTTTGATGATTTTTAGAACACCGTAGGTAGAAATATCAGTCCACTACCTAAAGTCCAACCAAAATACTCCAAGTCCTCCAAGTTTCTCTGAAAACCCTAAAAGCCTTCTAAAAGTCTCCATTCTTTCAGGAAAGGTTGAAATGGAAGCTGCAATCATGCGCGGAAGAATGCTAAGGGTTCGAGAAGAAATACAAGAAGTTCAAAAGAAGCACGGGGAAGTCAATTGACTAATAAAGATTGCCATAGCTAAGTCCAAAGAGGTGGAAGAGCAGACCACCAAAGCCAAAGAAAGGATTGTCATGATTGATCAGATACAAGGCAAACCTAAGGCTGAACCAAATTTCGATATAGAACTCGAAGAACTTCTCCTAGAATTTGGGGACATAACTGGAGGGTTGGAACAGATCAACAAAGGAAAAGAAAGAGTAATTGACGAATCTGAGAATGATGAGCAAGTGTTCATGGGGTCCGCTCAAGACAAGAACATTCATGAAAATTCTGAAAGGAAGGCTGAAGAAATTCAACTCCCTGACACAGGAGTCAACATTGGACCACGGTCGAGGGTGATGCGGTGTGGCCTACCTGGTGCAGGCCGGGAGGAGAGCCTATCACTCTCAAAGTTCATTCCCGAGAGTATGCCAAGAATCCAAAAGTGATCCTTTGCTCAGAAATTTATGAGACTTTGAAAGCCATGGGAGTTCTTCATCCCAACCAATTTGAGGGATTCAGGTGTCACCCTCAAAATGAACACAAAGAGTGTGCCTATCATCCACGTCGGAGAGGGCATACCACTGATGAATGCAATGCCTTGAGAGCCAAAATTTATCACATGGTTACCAGTGGACAGATAAGCCACTTGTGGGGTCCCAAAACCATCCTCACATGCGACTAAGTTAGTCCTGTAATGCAAATCACCGAGGATGTGACAATTCATCCTTATGACTTTACTGTCTTTCAGGACACCTACTATGAGATCTATGCTAAGTTTATTCAAGCCAAGATTCTGGAGCCAGTGGAAAAGAAGCCAGTTAAGATGTCTAGAGCTTGGCGCCAAGGAAAGGAGATTTGCCTCTATCACGCAGGGATAGGGGGCCATGACATCAAGACTTGCTGCCACTTTCGAGTTGACTTGGAATATCTCATTGATACGGTAAAAATCAAGTTGGAGTTCCCACCTTATCATCCTTGAAGAAGAAGATCAAGAAGTGTCCAGAAGACCCGCCACTATCCAAACGAAGCTTTAAAAGTAGCAGAGTTTTAGTTTTTAGTTATTTCCTTTATGTCATTTTTTACTTTCCCCTTTGTAATCAAAGATAGTGGATGAAATGAAATGAAACAAAATCTATCCTTTACCTATTTGAACTACGTATGTCCTGATTTCTCCTTCGTGAGATACATAGGCAGCCTTTCAAGGCCCGGCCCCTATCTTTAAGAAATTTTCATTTCCCGACTTTGACAAGGGCGTCCAAAAGCTCAGGAGGTACAATAAACAAAGATGCTACAAGATCAACAAGTCAACCTTCCTGATAAAATCTACTTACCCAAACTCGATGGTAAAAATCCTGTCCATCAAGATTTTGATTCAAAATTATCGGTGATCAATTTGCCTTGATGAAAAGCAACTTTTATGTGGTTAAAGCAATTCTTATGTGTTTATTTCCTGTCGAATATCTTGTACTGTTTATCACTAACAGAATCTAACATATCGGCCTTTGAGTTATTTTTCACTTCAACAGGTAATAGAAACTGATATGTGCTGACAAAACTGGACGAACATCCCTACTTCACCCGCTCAAAGGAACACCTGAGTTCATCCTCTAACCCTCGCTTTTCTAAAGGAAAAATGACTGATAGCGAAGAAGAGAACGCTTTGGCTGTGAGAGACAGTATTATTGCTGAACAGAGTGAAATGATTGTCGAACTAGCAAGGAAGCTAGAGAAGATGCAAGAAGAAGTGCAGAAAGCCAAAGATATGGCGAGCCTGGATATTGCTGCTAACACTACAACTCTGGGTAACTCCCAAGCCCCTCTCCAAATCCCTCCACTCAATGCCTCATTAACCGAGAACCATCTAGGGAATATCCCTCCTACCTCTACACCTAGACCTTCCAACGAACCTCTCACCAATAACCCTTCCCATATCGAATCCTCATACCAAATTCACACCCCTCATGTCCAGCACACAAACTAGAGCAACAACCCATGTGCCTACAATCCACAAAACCTCCCCCCAAACTACCAAAATACACCACCAAATGCCTACAACTCCCAGAATAACCGTCCCAACATCACTAACCCACATAACTATACCCCCACATATCTAACTGCCATTCCCCATGTCCAGCCTCTGCCTTTCCAGAACATGCCACCTACCACTTTTCACGCTATGGTAGAACCATACACCACTCTCCCAGAAAGCCTCGAGCTTGACCACTGCAAGGAAAAAGAGAAAGAGTTGAGGGACACAGAGAAAAAGCATGATTATGACATGGCACAGATGAAAGAGGAGATAGCCAAGATCAAGGAGTTTCAAGTATCATCTTATGAAAAAGGCTATGACTACGATGATCTCTGTATCCATCCGGAGATAGACCTACCAGACGGATTCAAGATTCCCAAGTTCGAGACCTTTAATGGTGTTGGGAATCTCGAGGCTTATTTGAGAAGCTATTGCAACCAAATGGTCAGCACAAGGAAGAATGACGCTTTATTGATGAGAATATTTAGTCGGAGCCTAAGCAGGAAAGCTCTGAAGTGGTTCACCGCACAAGAACTGAAGAAATGGTCTAGATGGAGTGTTCTGGCCCGATACTTTGCTCATAGATTTGCTTATAATGTGGAAGTTTTCCCGAATCAATACTTTCTGGGTCGTATCAGGCATAAATCAACTGAGGACTTCCAAGATTATGCCTATCGTTGGAGAAAGGAAGCGTCGAGAGTTCAGCCTCCTACGACCGAAGAGGAGATAAGCGCAGTGTTTATGCGCTCTCTGTAATCGGAATTCTATGACAAAATGATATCGGCAGTTAAAGCAAAATCCGCCGACCTAGTTAAGATAGGTAAAATTGTCAAAGAAGGTCTTCGTAGCGACAAGATTACCAAGCCCTCGGCCTCCTCAGGATCAACAGGATTTCCCAAGAAGAAGAGAGAAGATGTAGCTTCAGTGTCCTCGAGTCCTAGCACGAAACCGAAGAAGCCCTTCGAAACCAACTATAAAATGTAACTTGTTCTAACAACCCCTCGCCTAGATCCACAAAATCCTCAACCAGTTTTCTATACTCAGCCTATCTACCAAGCTCCAAAACTAAACATTAATCCCATATACCAAGCTCCACAACCAAATATGCAACCCACTTACTAAGCTCCTCCTCAAAATTTCCAAATGTATCAAAAAGCTCCCGATAACTAAAATAATCACCAGGTTCCGCCTCCCGCTAATACCAATCTCCCTCTCCCTAATCTAGAAAGGAAAATTACTTGAACTATTACCTAGCTAGCTGAAACTAGAACTCAGTTGTATGTGAGATTGAAGGTCGCCAGATTTATCCAGCCCATTCCACACAAACCCGCAAATACTGAGGCTCACTTCTTTAAAGTTGATCGACATTGTGCTTACTATTCTGGGGGAGCCGGACATGATACTGAGGATTGCATCAATCTGAGGAACAGGATTCAGGACTTGATCGATCAGAAGGTTGTCACACTTCAGATAGAGCCGCTAAATGTTAACAATAACCCACTCTCAAATCACGAGGGAGCCGCCGTGAATATGATCAAAATAGATGAAGACTGGTTCATGAGCAATTCCATAGTGCCAGTTGATCCTGGAAAGCCGAGAGAGTTAGAGAAGTCTGTGGTTTCCCTGAGCACTGCAGAGAAGCCATAATTCATTGTGTTAGCAGCACCTCAGCAAGCTTTTGAATTGGTACCAGCAGAAAAGGAGTTCACAGTTAGGGCTGTCACAGCCCATGGTATGACAAGGTCCAGAAGATTTTATATCCCCGACAACCTGGCAAATAATGCTTACAAGAAATACCACCAAAAAAAGCCAATCACCGAGGGTGAGGTGTAAGTATTCTGGAGAAGGATGAAATCAAAAGAGTATTCAATTGTAAAACATCTAGAGAAGACCCTTACTCAAATCTCTATTTGGGCATTACTCATGAGTTCCCAGTACCACAGGCAGGCATTGCTCAAAGTCTTAACTGAAGCTTATGTACCGGTAGGCACGAGTGCAGAAAATCTGAATGCTAGGGTAAGTCGAGTCTTGGGGAGCCACCGTATTTGCTTTAGTGATGACGAATTGCCTTTTGAAGGCATGAGGCACAACAAAGCCTTACATATCACTATCAAGAGTCAAGAGAAGATTATGAACAGAGTGTTGATTGATGATGGGTCAGGGCTGAATATCTGTCTGTTGTCCACACTTACCCAGTTGGAGTATGATCTGGGAAAGATTCGCCAGAGCAGGGTCAACGTGAGAGCCTTCGATGGAGGCCAGAGAGACACTATCGTAGAAGTCAGCCTATATATCCAAATTGGACCTGCCGAGTTTCATACAGAACTCTAAGTCATGGATAATACCACCAGATACAACTTGCTTTTGGGAAGACCATGGATCCATGGAGCTGGAGTCGTGCTATAAACTTTGCATCAAATGGTAAAGTTCATCTTGGAAGATCATGAGGTTATCATTCATGGCGAGGGAAGTCACCTAAGCCTTCCCAACGATTTTTTTCTGGTGATCGAAGAAGTCCCGAGGAGGAGCAACTTATACACCGTAGAGATTGTCAATGCCACTGGAGAGGATATTTCTCCTCAAATCCCCATGCCACCTATTTATAAAATGCTTGCGACTACGATGCTGAGGAGCGGATATGAGTCAGGCTTAGGGCTAGGAAAGAATTTCGATGGTATGACTGAACCCATAAGCATTCTCAGACATCTGACAAGGAATGGCTTAGGGTATGTGGCCTGAGAGGACAAGGCGAGAGTCTAACAGGAGAAGCAACCAGGACTGCCTAAGCCACTCCCTCACTTGTATCAGTCATTACCGGTGCATATTAGTCCCCCAAGCGACAGGTTAGAGGATGGAATAGGAGAGCTGTTTAAGGAGTGTGATGCTATAATAGATGAAATCCCCAAAGAAGCTATGATCAGGGATGCCAAGCCTTGTGAAAAGCTACAGAGTTGGGCCACAACTCCCCTCGTGACTCTCCGCTCGATTGGGTAGACAAAGACTCTATTTTATGAAAATCGGTGATGGTCTGGATGAGGCTCCGTGACACACCCTTTATGTTTTTAATTTCTTCGTACCGCTTTACTGCTTTCCAAAAGGCATGAACCTGCAGTGATGCGGGTTATAGCCATAGTTTGTAAATATTTTTGAATTTTACTGAAAGCCTCTTATTTTAAAAAAAATTGTTATTCATCATTATTTATGTTTACCTATTATTATCTAACCCATTTTGTTTTGGTTTCAATAATAATAAGTTTAAACCTACCACTGTTTTGTCATGTCAAGAGCTTAATGAACAAACCGAGCTAGACAATGATAATTTTGATATATGGTCGTTGATCGAGAGATGAATAACCATACCTATAACCAAGGCTACCTATGCCAATGAGCGATAATTTGCATGAATAGGCAATCACCATATCCCACATTAGAGCCCCATTGGACGCACATCCCTAGTCGTCTACTCTCATTTGTATACCCGTTTTACCTACTGTCTTTCTTGAATTGAGATTGTTGTGATAGAATCCCAATCCCCCCCAATCCTTTATTTTTGTGTTTTAAAACACGTACGCTCTTAGTGAAGTCATTTCATTATAATCATTATTGTTCTATCTACAAGTCTCTGTCAATACGACCCCAATATCTGTTGGGTACTTATAAATATGATTTGCTTGACGATCGATGATACCTCCATCTTGGAGAGTATGTTTGAGCATTTATCAGACCATAATAGTGGTAAATAAATGCAGAAAACTCTTTGTATGATAATGATGATATGATCAAACATAACAAATAGCTCACAATCAACCTACCGATCCCACACATGTTCAATCCGTTCTACAACATAGATAACCAGCTCATAGTCATGAACCAATGTTCGAGACTCACGAACATTCCCCAAACATCCCACTATCCATGGTCCAAAGGCATATACAAAGGCCACACGGTGCCACAAGGTTAATACTACAAAACTAACTCAAATACTAAAGAATGCGTAGGAAATAAGATTGGACAGAAAGAAAATAGACAAGGTCTGGGGTGAAAACCTAGTAAACACAACCCAAAGATGTTGAATAGTATAATTATATTTTATATACGCAAAGTCTAAGGTGGGTAAGCCATAACCTACTTTATGTTTGGCGATAAGCCGCTGGAAAGAGGTCGCCTAAGCCCAGACTACTCTGAGAAGCCCCAAATTGTGATCAAACTATCAAATCAATACTTTACTCATCAAAATGAAGCTAACGATACCCATAATGCTAATAATTTAGGCGGGTCAAAATCTGGGTCAAAAGCGGGCCCGTGGGCCCTGTAACTCAAACCAAAAAACAAAAGCTACCACAAGGTTCCCATCATTACCAGTAACGCATGCTAAAAAATTAAGCAAAATTCAGGTAAAGGAAGGGCCTTGAACAACCCCTACACCCAAGAACTATTTAGGAATTAAAGGAAGAAATTGATGAAAATTAAGGGATTAGAACTAACAATTAACGATGAGGAAATGATCACAGGCATAGACAATGCCACCCCAATACTAAATAAAGATCCCACAGAGAATTTGAGCTCAAGATCTAGAGAGAAAATGGAAGAAATATTTTTAGAGACTTTAAGAATGATGAAGAAGAAGGCCCTTATAAGCTGCCAACTCTAGGCGCAGGAGCAACTCAGGAGCCACAGGGGCGACCTTGCCACGACGGGTGAAGGAGCATAGGCACACCCCTTGATAAAGCTACCAGGCACTATAGGCGTGGCACCTAAGGCGCAGGTGTGGCAGTGCAGGTGCAGAAAAGGCACCACAATCGCGCCTTTATCAGAAACAGTAGCAACCAGCTGCAAACTCAACCAAAAACCAAACCGATTGCACACTCGGGGAACATTTCAACCTTATGGACACAAACCAAATATGCTACCCTAGAAACATCATTCTAGATTCAACGGAATCAACAATACTCCCACCAGAGATTGTTTCGGAGAAAAGTGGGCCCCATGTCGAACTAGCCATCTTAAACCAAAATAGAACCCAATATCCCAAAATGAGTCTGGAATCCTCTGGACCTGAACCAACATCCCTCTAGCTCAAAGTCAACATTCTAGAGCTAACAACGCTGACGGAATTCCCATCTTCTTCGAATGTTGACCAAAGTCAACCAACTAACCCCAACTGGCCTGAAATCTCAAAACAAACCTTGATTAAAGGCCCAACTAGGCCAAAGTCTATGCTCCGGAGCTAACAAAATTGTCAAAATTTGATTCCGAGCATGCTTGCTAAGAATGTTGACTGAAGTCAATGGTTTCCTAAGTTAAAGCTCTAAAATAGGTAAATGGTTATAACGACCTAACAAATGGCTCGGGAACAAAACCACCAGTCCCAACAATCCATAAATGACTTGGGGCCATTACGAGCAAGCTCTAATAGTACAAAAAAGGCAAAACCACGAACATGATCGAAAGGGTCATTACATTAATTGGTGTAGGGTCCCGTAGGAAGTTTCAAGATTGAAATAGGTTCATAGAACTTCAGTTATAGGAATTATCATGACTGGATTGATTCATGATGTCTAAAAACCAAGGTTGTGTTATTAAATGGGGAGCTTTGGGTGAGTTTTTAATATTCTAATTTTGTCATCACTACAACGACGTATTTTCCACCATATCAAGTGTATCATAGCGGATAAATTTATGCCACAATGGGCCTGATGAGTAGTCAAAGCCTGCCATAGAGAGCCAAGTCCTACCACATCAGTCTCATCGTAGTGAGAAAAGGACCACCGTGGCTCGAGACATGCAGATTACCTGATTTAAGTCAGTTTTATTAGAGTTTATTTCCCAAAAACTCTAAGTTTTATTCTAGAGTTCCAAAAAGATAATTTTCCCAAGATTAGAGCATTTTCCTTTGTTAGAGGTAAATTATTCCATAAAGCTCTTCTTTGACAATAGTTAATCCTTATAGGATAATTAGATTGTGGTTTAATGGTGGAATTATGGCTTTAGAGCCCTAAAAGTATGAAAAGTGGGGAAAAACCCTATGGGTAGGTGTAATCTCACCTAGAATTGATCCTAGGTTGTTATTTAATACTTTCTAGCATGAAATTGATAGTTCTTAACATGTTTTGAATGAATTGGGAACCTTGGGTTCTATAAAGGTATGACCTTTAGCATAAAAATGGCTAAAAGGGGGAAATTTGATTAGAAATCTTTTGAATATTGAATATATGAATAATGTGGGACTAGTTAGTGATTAATTTACCCTTGGGGAACACTACAAAACTTAAATAAGGATATAATTAGTGAGTTAAATTTTCAAGGCCTGAAATGAAAGAGTAAATGATTAATCACTCTTATACTTGTTTGATTTTAGACTTTAAACGTGTTGAGGCATTAAAGGAAAGAAAGGCTTCAGCAATTGAACTTTCTTGAGTCGAGAATTCTTCACTCGAGGTGGGTTACAATTTAATTAGAGTTGGGACTCATTTTAGTGCTTGGATATGTTTGAATTAAATGACTTGTGATTGGTCTTCAAATATGTTTGAGTTAATGCTTGTGATCATGTTGTATGCTTGAATGAATAAGCTATGTTTACATGGTTTTGAATAAAAGAACTTGAATTATATAGTGTGCGTGAGATTAGTGCCCTGTGTATATCCCAAAAAGTAGGAACTTGGAACCACATGTTCATATTATTAGTTGGAGCAGGTACCATGAGCCGGTACAGATAATGACATTGATTATTGATATTATGGATTAGGTACCATGAGCCAGTATGGTTATTGTCATTCATTTTGTTATTATGGATTGGGTATCATGAGCTAGTATGATTATTGATATTCATTTGGTTACTATAGATCGGGTACCAGAAGTCAATATGGTACATGGACCCTGGTGCGTCCCCTGCAGGTCATGACTAGTTAGGAAGAAATAAGTCCCTTTAGCATGTGTGCATATATTTTAGTTACTCTTTACATTATTGATGGATATTGTGAGTTGGAACGGTGAATTGAGATGAACTAAAAGAACTGAGTATAGTCGTGAAGGCTAGGTGGACATAGATCCCCATCTGATGTGGTTGTTGAGATTATGAGTACTTGACTTGTGACAATGATATTCTTGATTTACTTGATATGTTACAGACTTATTGGTTTGACTTGAGGTGGTTATCTATTGACTTAAATATTTGCTAAGTGTTGGAGTTCCATTTGCTTATTGTCTAATTTAACTGCATGCTTGTTTTAAACTAGGTCAGCCTATGATACCTACCAGTACATAGTGGCTTATACTGATACTACTATATGTACTCTTCTTTTGTTGTGTGCTGACCGTGTTCTAGAAGCTCAAACGCGACCTCGCCTCTAGCAAGGACCTCTATTACAATCCAACGGTGAGCACTATATCTCTGGCTGCCGTGGATCCTCACTTGGTCATTGTCCTTCTTCTGGATAATGGAACTCTTATATTTATTAGTTTTGAACATCTTAGATATGTTTGGTTTTGTTTAGAGTTCTTGTACACGAATTTTAGATCTTGGGGAAATGTAATAGATAGTTGATTTTCTGCAGTTTTATTATATTACTATTGACTAACATTGGATTTTGCATTATTCTTATAAAATTTGGCCCAATGGTTGGATTAAGGTTCGGGTTAGATGGTTGTCCCATCAAAGGTTTAGTGTGGGTGCCACTCACAACCACTTGGGTCATGAAAAGTAAGGAGAATTATTTGAGTTTATGAATAAAATATTTTTCTTCGAATTGGTATTAGAGCTTCTATGATATTGGTAGAGAATCAAAAGCTCCCATTGCCGATGGGCAGCGACAAGCAATGTATGCCACCCGTTGTTCTATATTGACAAATGTCGGGTGAATGATATATGCATGAATGACAATCATGCTAAGAGGATTATGCAAAATATATTGCAGATCTAAATAGGGGGGAAAAAATTTGGAACAAGAGAAAGAAACTATTTTCTAAAAGTCAGAGAAAAGTGATAAAAAGAAAAATTGAAACTTGATTACAAGTGAATCAACAACATTGAATATTTGTGACAAAATGCATCAATGAGAGTTGGAGAGAAGGTGCTCCAGCAATAGAATATTGAAGAGAAGTGTTTTAACTATTGAAAGTTAGAGAAAAGTGCTCCAACACAACCCAAAAAAACATATTGGGTGTTGATGAGAACTGCATCAACTATTAAAAGTTGAAGAGAAGTGCTTCAACACAACAAAGAAAAAAATTGGGTGTTGATGACAAGTGCATCAACTATTGAAAGTTGAAGAGAAGTGCTCCAACACAACCAAGAAAACAAAATAATGGGAGTTCGAGAGAAATGCTCCAACAATTGAAGGTTGAGCAGAAGTGCTTCAACAATTGAAGGTTGTTGAGAAGTGCATCAAAAATTAAAAATTTGAGAGAAGTTCTCCAATACAAACAAGAAATTAGAGATTGGAGAGAAGTGCTCTAACATAATTAAGAAATTCAATATTGGAGAGGAAATGCTCCAATACAACAATCATGATGACAACAAAAAGGCAAGAGTATACACTTGTGAATTACGGGAGAATCTTTAAATAATAAATCAACGTTGGAGTAGGAAATCAAATTTGTTTAGGATTTTGCATTTATTTAATTCATGTCTTGTTAGGATTTGTTTCTCCTAATTCCTATTAGAATAAGTTTTGTAATCCTAATTTAATTTGGGTTTCTAGTAATATAAATAGGAATGCTCTGTCACATATTTTCAAATAGTGGAGAATTATGATTAGTAAGGAGAATTATTTGTGTTTATAAATAAAATATTTTTTTTCATAACTATTTATTCAACTTAACATTCAGCCTCATTGATACTTATTGTCTATGCACAATGAAGTGGACTACTTTAGCAAGCAATAATGTTTTTTAATACTGTTGACACCCAATTTGTATGTGATGACCCTTTCGGTCATCTTCGCATTTACTCATGCATTGTACTGTTAGAGCTTACCTGTAGCAGCCCCAAGTCATTTATGGCTTGCTGGGACCGACATTTTGGTGCCCTGGTCGTTCATTTGGTCGTTTTGGCCATTTGCCTATTTTAGAGCTTTAACTTAGAATATCATTCACTTAAGTCAACATTATTAGCTAACATGCTCGGAATTGAATTCTGATAGTTCTGTTAGCTCCGTAGCATTGAGTTTGGTCTAGTTGGACCTTTAGTTGAGGCTTGAGAACTTTCGGTGTGGGTTTTGTGTTGTTTTCTCTATTTTCAGGCCATTTGGAGTTGAAAGTATAACTTTGGGTGGCTTTCGATGATCAGAGTGTCGAATTCAAAATCTTCCAATTCCATCAGCTTCGGAATAATGAGTTTGGGTTGGGAAGGTGGTTGGTTTGGGTCCTGGGTGAGTCGGGCTCATTTCAAACCTTTGCGTTCTTATTCGTTAGTGTTGACTTAGGTCAACATTTCTCTGAAACGACCTCGTATAGATGTTTTGTCGATTCCGCTGAGTCTTGAATGTCATTTTCACTCTGTTAGCATTATTGGTTTTTTAATATCGATTTCCGATGGTGCCCGGAATGCCCTGTGGAGTTTTCAAAAGTTGCTGAAAAATTATTGCAGGTCAGGCCTTTAGTGCCATCGACGCTGGCCTAGCGCGAACGCGCTCAAGTGCATTTATGTTGGCCACCGTGATAGTGCTTCCTGGATGCCCTTGGCGCTGGCCAGTTCCCTGCAACTATATATTTCTTTGTGTTCATTTTTCCAGCCTTTTCTCCTAAGTTTCCCAACTCTAAAATACAAGTTTATCTCCACCAAATTGCTCTATATCAGTCTTAGCTTTGGGGAAATCAATTGTTCATCTATTATTCGTGATTCTTCGATTCTTGGTAAGCTTTCTTCCCCAACTTGCTTCCTTTTTGTTTTCTCTAAGTATCCACCATTTTTGCTCATTCCAAAAGCTTGGAAAATTGTTGTAGTGGTTGCCTCCTAGCTCTTGCATGGTCGTGGGCTTTAAGAGTTATCCATCTTGGCTTAAAATTCCATCATTTTGGTAAGTAATCCTTTCCTAATTTCCGATTTTTATTCTTAAAATTCTATCTTTAAACCTCAACTTGAGCGGGCTGTTTTGGTGCCCTCCTCTTGGCCAATTGTGTCAATTTTGGAGCATACCTTCTTGGCATCGTTGTGGTCATCGTGCTTCTTTTTATTTTTGGTTTCAGGTTGTAGGCCCTGCAGGACCACTTTTGACCCAAATTCCGACCTGGCTACACTTGTAGTGATATGGGTATCGTTACTCGCCTTGATGTATTATTTATATTCTTGATAGTTTGATTATTATTCGAGATTTATCAGAGTGATTCGAGCTTGGATTTTGTGGTCCCAGCAGCTTGTTATCAGAAGACAGGTAGGTTACGGTCTAAACTTCCTAGACTTAGCATATATCAGATAAAATTGTACGAGCTGGCATCCTTGGGTTGGGTTATTAGGTTGGTACCATAGTCCCTGACCCCTTTTCCATGATTCACCCCTTTTTTCTCTCTGTTTTATGTAGTATTCTTAGTAGTTGATATTATCACCCTTATGGTCCTGTGTGGCCTTATTTTGACTCTGGAACATAGGCAGTGGGTTATTAGGGGGTGCCCGTGAGTTCTGGGCATCATTATCGTGATATTATGCTAGCTAACTGTGATGTAGTGATTGGAGCGTGTGTAGGGCCGATAGGTTGATTGTGAGTTGTTGGGTGGCTATTTGTGTTGATCATTCATTTCCATGCATATAAAGAGGATTTATCCACATTTTACTATGGTTTTGGCTTCGGGCCTACTGGAATTGTTTTCTAAACTTTGCATGGTTCTGGGGGCCCATTTTTGATAGAAATGAATTGGAAATTGTTTGACTTAAGTTGTGGATCTTCTTGGGGTAGAATAAAGTTAAAATAGGTTTTCTATCACCAGTTTTACTATTAACACTAGACTCGGCAGGGCTGGGGTGCTAGTTGAGTTTCTTACTAAATTGGGATGATTTTAGCCTCAATCGAACCAAGCACCTGAGATGACTTTCTACTATTTAGACCCATGATCGGGCACCCTTGGAGGGGTTTTTGAGACATCTTTCCCACTACTTTAGTCCTGGACAGGGTCTGGTCATGCATATTCGAGACTGGGTCTCAATCTTAAACCCGTACTTTTTTTGGTATGACATGTTTTGATACTGAGTTTTAGTATGGGGTCTGGGACCCCCATGGACCTTGTCGTTCCAGGCCTGGGGCTTTGGTCTACGTGTGCCAGAGGGTGGTATACGGCGGAGCAGAGGTATAAGGGTAGTGTCCTTCCATGAAACCTACCTGCTGGGCCTGATCGGCATCGGTGGGGGTACACACAGAGTTTCTATTCCACCCTGAGGTTATCATGCATCAGATCATTCAGTATTTGAGGTTCCACCCTTGTTTGCTGTTGTGAGTGTACGCTCCGGTTTTATGGGTGGTCGGAGGGTTTTATTTTCACTTGTTTGCGTTCCTCGATTGTATGGGTGGCCGGGGGATTGTAGGTAGTCTCTTGTTACTTTATCGCAGTGTTATCCCCTGTTATGGTTATGCTTATAAGATTATATACGTCTAAGTTGTTACTTGTTGGATTTGAGATTAGTATGATTAGTTGGGTTATTGATTTCTGTTTCCGAGCATGCTTATCTTTACTCTCCTCTTCCTTTTCTTGTACTTGAGGTTACCGGTACATTGTCCATTTTTAAAACTTATTATGTATATACTGTTATTGCAAGGATCCCAGGTGAGTTATTTCTTGTTTACACATGTTCTTGTTGTGTATATATTCTACTTGCTAGACTTGTATGTTATTCTATTGACTTCCCTCTAGGCTAGTTTTTGTGTACTTTTCATTGACCTCTGTGACTACTTCCTTCTATTCTGTTTGTTGTTACGCTTTTATCTTATATGTGCTCAGTCGGCCTATGATACCTACTAGGTACCTTATGCTTCACATTTGATTCTCATACTACACTCTGCATCTTCTGGTGCAGATCCTAGTGTGGGCTATCACCGTTAGCTCGTGGAGACTCGTGTGAGGAGCTGATTTTGTGATATTCTAGACTGAGGGTGAGCTCTTGGTGACCGGATCTTATCTTTTAGTTATCTTTTGATTATGTACTCTATTCCTAATCGGAGAAAGCTTTGTATATATTATTTTGGACCCTTGTACTCTTTATGTAGATCCGGCTCTAATACGCTATGATACCAAGTTTTGGGTTTGGTTTAGCTTTCGCATTGTATATATTATTCTTTTTATTTATAATCTTCATCTTTTTCCCTTGCTTCCACTTATTAAACTGTTCTTCTAATTTGTTTGCCAGATAGTATCCCATTACTGACCGTTCTAGGCTACAAGGATTGGTTCACCTACTGGGGGGTTATAGGTGCCATCATGACTAATAAATTGGGTTGTGAAAGCTTGGTATCAGAGCTCTAGGTTCACCAGTGTCATCGGTATAGGAGCCAATATCTAGTAGAGTCTTGCGGATCTGGGGGGAGACGTTCGTACTCATTCTTCGGGAGGCTATAGTGACATCTTAGGAAAAAATGGATTTGTCTTGTTTCTATCTCGTGTGTAGTATCCTTGAAAGTTTCTGGAAATCTCACTTACTCTGGTTCATTCTTCCGCAGAGGGTTCATACGAGATCTTCAGCTTCTGATGAAAGAGAGCCTCCTGCCCTGTGCCTTTTTTTCCAGCTAGGGGTTGGGGTAGTCGCAGGGGTAGAGGTAGGGGTCGTGGATGCCCCAAAGCAGTGGCACCAGCTAGAGCTGCTAGAGTTGAGGTAGAGCCCGAGTATGACTATGAGCCAGAGTTTGCTCCAGAGCAACAACATGTGGACCTGGGGGCAGCCAGGTGCCACCAGTTCCAGCACCAGTTTCTGTGCCAGCTTTAGCCCCATCTCAGTCTTCAGATATTAGGGGTTTATTTGTTCAGTTGTTGGTTATGATTAGAGAGAGACTTTTGGAGGTAGCACACACACCCGCTCAGGGGGCAGCCCTGGGTGTTAAGAATTCCGGATTACAGCCTGCTACTGTGGCTCCCTGTGCTGATGTTATTCTGGTCCCTTCACTTGCACATCCTCTTGCTCCTCGCCAAGCTATGACAGATGGGGAGCAGAAGGTGATGCGCCCAAATTACACCTCTAAAAGAAGCGCAAGCGGTCGCTGTTCAAATATAGAACCCAACTAAAGGTTGTGGTCAATCCCACAGGGAATATGGAAGGACTATGGTCGATTAGTGTTTACTTCAAGCTTTTAGTCAATTATTTCCCGCAAAGGGGGGGGGGTTTAAATTAACAAGTAAATATCATAATGTGAATTAGTAATAAGTAACAGAGATCAATTTCAACAGTTTCTATCAATAAGAGAAGTGACTAGGGTCGTGTTCCCCATGAGATCATAACATAGTAAGGCTTTTGTACTTGGTTAACTAGTTTAGTGCTTAGCATGCAGAATCGGTAAGTTAAGTTAACCTAATTCCTTGGTCCAGCAACTAGGTGAATTTTACCACACGCCTTGGTCCGACCGCGGGTGTCGCTTTTCTAACCCTTACTGTTGATCCCAGATTAGCTATTCCCGGATAAGGTCAAGCTATTAGACGAGGGTTAATAGCCTCGAATTTCATGTTTACAACCCTTTTCCCATCCGTTACCTCCTTGGTCTGGCAAGTAAGGATAAGGCGAGTTCTAACGTTGTACACCATTAAAAAGCAATCAAAGCGAAGGGAAGAACAATACATGCATAAACACCTTCCTAGATTACCTAAGTACTTTGCCTACTTCGTTAATCCGTCATGGTTCCCACAACCCTAGTTGTGGACTTAGTTACTCATGCTCATAAGTAAACAATCAAGAATTATTTGTGTGATCATGATCATGTACTTTCAATAAGAGTTAAAGAAATTTGGAATCTTGAATGGATGAAGATGGAAGTAAGAACACGAACTATGAATGAATTAAACTCTCAAAACCAATAATAAACCAATATCACAAGGTTACAAATCTTTTTCCTACAAAATATCGTGCATAAAACGTAAAGAAAACCTAGGGAAAGTATTTATAGACAATGGAAATCCTATCCTAACAAAACTAGGAAAACTGGAATTGGTAGCTTCCACAACATCATTCCACGATTCGTGGAAGCTTCTACGGTTCGTCACATATTCTCGTGAAACTCAGACAATTTTGCTCTAGCAGTCTACGACTCGTGTCTTGAATCACAACTCGTGGTAATGAGTCATAGAACTCAGGCTTTATCTCCTTCTCAGATCAGGTTCCATGAGTAAAGCCCATGACTCGTGAACACGTCTATGACTCGTGGAAACCTTTCATTGAACTCAGGCCCCAGTTGCATCTGCAATAAACTTTCCATGACTGACTTCCATGACTCATGGAAGGGTTGACGACTCGTGGTAATGAGTTGTAGAAGTCAGTTCAAGCTCCGTCTGCAGCATTCTTTTCACGACTGACTTCCACAACTAGTGAAATGATTGACGACTCGTGGTAATGAGTCGTAGAAGTCAGTGTCAGTCCTGAATTGCTGTCTTTTTCTGAACTTAGTCTTCAAACCTTTCTTTCCTGCACAAGACTCCAAAAACACATCAAATCTACTAAAAATCACTATAGAACATACTCCAATTCCAAGTTTTAAGCATCGAAAGTGCCGCAAACTCACAGCACATCAACACCCTCAACTTAAAACCGTTGCTTGTCCTCAAGGGACAAAACAAAACTATCCTAGAATGACGCTTTAGCAAAAGAAACTTAGGAACTATGGCAGTCACCTAATTTAGCAATTTAGTTCATAACAAGTATTCCTCTCCTTTTTCAATGCAAAACCAGTGCATATGTTCCGTCTATCAAGACAACACAAGAGGATCCATGGATGACATTATACTATAAATAGATGACCTAGCATACACATATGAGATTCACCCTAATAGTCCGCAGTCAAAGTTGCTCTAGTGCCCTCACCACAAAGAAGTCCCAATCACACAATAATATAATCAAGAATTCGGGGAATCAACAAAGACACTCGCACTCACAATAGATATTCAAGCAATGCGTGCACAATACCATAGGCTTGCCCTTATTTTCTCTGCCTCGGCTTTCGGAAAATTGGATTAGGATCACTATAGGACTTCTCTTGGCTTGTAACGTAGGCTTGGGGACGGGTATGGTAGATATGGAAATCAGTGACTAAGCCCTCCTTGACACTATGCTATTATTTTCTCCACTTATCGGACCAACTCTATTCTTTTCCTCCTTTTTTCTCCCTTTTAATTTTTCAACAAGTGACAGGTGCGGCTTTTGGTTCAAATTCAACTCTTTTTCACATTTTCTTTTTCTCTCTTTCTTTCTTTTCTTTTTCTTCATTTTTCTCTTTCCTTTTATTTTCTTTGTCATTCCCGCCGCACCCGTTATTTCCCTTTTTCATTACTAACCTTCTCTTTTCATACCCCTACTCCTCACTCACCTCTACAGTAGCCACCCTCAACTTAGGCGATTTGCCTGAGTTGAGGTACACGATGTCCAAGAAGGGACCAGGGCCAAACTAAAGGTTTTGCAAAAAGACGGGGAAGGTGATTAGGATAAACAACAAAATAGGTCAATTTAGGCTCAAAATCAGGGATCAAATGATATTTTCTTCATTTGGTCAGTCATTTGGATAAAGTGGACTAATTCAAAATGGCCTATGATCCTTTCCTAACCAACCATCCTAGAACTTAAGCAAGACTAACCATGCAAGTTCTAGATTGACACACAATGCAAGAACACATCAAAATAAGCTCACACACTCATGGAACAGAGTCAAACAATTACATGCTAACTATCATGTTCATCCTTTAGCTTAAGCCATTCATCAAGTCAATTACATTACAATGTCATGCACAGATACATAACGGTTAGTCTATCAAGAACAGATACTACCATGTCACACAAAATGTGGAGGGGTTTTCCATTCAAAAATCCAGTTCCAAAAATCATATCACAGACTGCGCAAAGTTCCTTTTCTTCTTCTACTACATATAACCTATACTAAACGTGCCGGTTCAACAGAAATAAAAATCCTTAGGGAAAGAACACAGGCAAGAAAACCCTAAGGACTCAGGTACCTTTTGAGTACCCTCATGGGTTGCCTCCCATGTAGCGCCTGATTTAATGTCGCTGCACGATGCGGGTCTTTTGGCTACTCAGACTTCGCCAAAAGACCAATTAAAATACAGACAGCTGCTGCCCCCACCCCACAAAAAAGTAATGTGCATTGTCCTTAATGCATTAAGAAAAGTAGAATCATAGGGAGGCAGGAACATACCTGTGGAGCCTAAGCATTAGCGTCCGATGAAGTGTGCGGGGCCGGTGATGTGGCACCCGTTGCAGTGTCAGTGGCGACGGTGGTGGCCATCACGATCAATGTCTCAATGATAGGAGGTACATCAGTAGATTCTCTCTCAGTAGCAACAAAATCTAAACTCCCAATAACAGAGGGTGCGACTCCTCCACCTCCGGGAGCTGAACTAGATGATGCACCCCTATGCCTCTGCCGCTCTGTCTCCTCATAGAGACGCATATCATCCAAGGAGATCCGTGTGGCCATAGCGACCCCTGGGTTCTCTTAGAACGTACTCGCTTGGCTCTCTCATCGGTAGGTGCCGGCGCTGCCTCAGCAAATAAATCAACTATATAGCGCGTGGGCGCTGGAACCTCAATAGAAAAGGATGGCATAGCCGAAGTCTGAATGGTGTCCACGAGCGGGTTAGGTTGGGTGAAGCAGGTGAGCAGTAAAACATTATTTCAAAACTTACCTGGGTTCCACGAGTCCTGTTTACGAATCATGGAACTAACCACGACTCTTAGAATGGTCTCGTGGAACAAGTCCTGCTACCAAATTTCTTTTGATTTCCATGACTGGAAATCACGATTCGTGATTGTGTTCACCACTCATGGAACCAGTTCGTGGAAGTTGTTCTGCACTTGGCCATTACAACTTGAGTTTCACGGGTTGGTTCGACGACTCGTGGAATGGTCTATGATCCGTGAACCATACTCGTGGAGCCTGACTTACCTATTTTCTGAGTTTGATTTTCTCCAGCACTTTTCCTCCACCTGTTTCTGCACATATAGCAAACATTAGCCTTGGGTTGCCTCCCAAACAGTGCTTGATTTAACATCGCGGCATGATGCAAGTGTTTTTGTTACTCAGACTTAACCAAAACACTCCCCAGTCTTTACACTACAACTAACATAAGGTAAATTACAAAATCATGGATTTCCTCCCATGAAGCGCCTGATTTAACATCGCGGCACAACGCAGGCTGCTTGATTACTCAAACTTCATCAAGCTCCTTGGGTGGGACAAACTCATCTGTGCTCCAAGCCTCAATACACTTGATCTCCTCTGCTGTGCCGAAATGAGCTTTTATCCGCTGCTCGTTTGCTTTGAATCTCTTTCCATCAAGGTTTTCAAGTTCAATAGCCCCGTGAGGGAATACTTGCACCACCTTGAAGGGTGCAATCCACTTGAACTTCAACTTGCCAGGAAACAAGCGAAGTCTAGAATTGAAAAGTAGGACCAAGTCACCTGGCTGAAAATCTCTCTTCTCTATCTTCCGGTCATGGTACAACTTTATTCTCTCCTTGTACAGAGCTGAACTTTCGTATGCATTCAGTCAGACTCATCTAACTCATTCAGCTTCCCTAGCCTTTGCAATGATGTTGCACCCCAATCCAAGTTTAGCTTCTTTAAGGCCCATATGGCCTTGTGCTCTAGTTCAACCAGAAGATGGCACGCCTTACCAAACACAAGTTGGTATGGAGACATGCCAATTGGAGTCTTGTACGAAGTCCGGTACGCCCACAATGCATCCTCAAGCTTTTGCGACCAATCCTTTCTACTTGCATTAACGGTCTTGGACAGGATTGACTTGATTTCTCTATTGGAAACCTCCACTTGCCCACTCATCTGAGGATGATAAGGGGTTGCAACTCTGTGTTTCACTCCATATTTGTCAAGCAAAGCACGAAACAACTTGTTGCAAAAGTGAGATCCTCCATCACTAATAATGGCCCTTGGCGTACCGAATCTGGAGAAGATATTTTTTTTCAAGAACGATGTGACACATTTACCTTCATTTCTTGGAAGCGCAACCGCTTCCACCCACTTAGACACATAGTCAACAGCCACCAATACATACCGGTTCCTATCAGATAGCACGAACGGACCCATGAAGTCAATGCCCCAAACATCGAACAGCTCAATCACAAGAATGGGGTTCATAGGAAGCTCATGTCTCCTTGATATACCTCATTCCCTATGATATCTGCTACACACCTTAGCAAACTCGTGGGCATCTTTATGAATAGTCGGCCAATAATAGCCGCATTGCAAGATCTTATGGGTAGTCCGTACACCACTATGATAACCTCCCACATGAGAGGAATGACATACTTCCAATATCTCCATCATCTCAGCTTCCGGCACACATC
The DNA here is from genome assembly GCA_003996215.1 of Jaltomata sinuosa. NCBI lineage: Eukaryota > Viridiplantae > Streptophyta > Magnoliopsida > Solanales > Solanaceae > Jaltomata > Jaltomata sinuosa. Next base: position 98,468 of record QJPP01002331.1, on the reverse strand, counting down.
TTCGGATCATAGTGTCCGCACACACACGGAACAAGAATGGCTCTTCCCAAAAATATTTCTTCATATCAGACATGAACTTTCTCCTTTGGTGAACGGGCATATCTTCAGGCACTAAATCACTTTCCAAGTAGTTGGCAATGTCCGCGAACTATGGGATCAAGTCCTGAGAAGCAGCCAATACTTGTTCGTCAGGAAACGAATCATCAATCTCGATCTCATCATTCAGCTTCAACATAGCTTTTTCTTCCAACCTAGACAAATGATCTGTCACCTAATTTGTAGTACCCTTGCGGTCCTTAACTTCAAAGTCAAACTCCTGCAGTAGCAACACCCATCTAATCAACCTTGGTTTAGCATCTTTTTTTGCCATCAGATAGCGAAGAGCTGAATGGTCAGTATGCACCAATACCTTGGTGCAAAGAAAATAAGATCTGAATTTCTCAAAGGCAAAGACCACAACAAGGAGTTCCTGTTCAGTCACTGTATAGTTCTTCTGAGCTGGGTTAAGTTCCTTGCTAGCGTAGTAAATAGGATGAAGAATCTTCTCACGCCTTTGGCCTAGGACTGCTTCTAGCGCCACCCTACTAGCATCACACATAACTTCAAACGGTTGCGACCAATCATGAGCAATAATAATAGGAGTTGTAACCAACTTCTCTTTGAGGCACTCAAATGCCTTGAGACAAGCATGATCAAATACAAATTTTACCTCTTTCTCCAACAACTTGCACAACCAATTTGCAATTTTGGAGAAGTCCTTGATAAATCACCGATAAAACCCTGCATGACCCAAGAAACTCCGGATACCTTTCACAGAAATTGGTGGGGGAAATTTTTTAATCACCTCAATATTTGCTCTATCAACTTCTATGCCCTTCTTCAAAATTCGGTGACCAAGTACAATGCCTTCTTTGACCATGAAGTGACACTTTTCCCAATTAAGCACTAGGTTACACTCTTCACACCATTTCAACACACCGCCCAGATGATCTAGACAATCTTCAAATGAGCCACCTACCACCGAAAAGTCATCCATAAGGACCTCTATAGTGTCCTCCACCATATCTGAAAATATAGACATCATACATCGCTGAAAAGTTGCTGGCACATTGCAAAAACCGAACGGCATCCTCGTGAAGGCAAACGTCCCATACGGGCATGTGAATGTGGTTTTCTCTCGGTCTTCGGGGGAATAGAGATCTGATTATACCCCAAATAACCATCAAGAAAATAGTACCAACCTCTACCTGCAAGACGATCTAGCATCTGATCCATGAATGGCATTGGAAAATGGTCCTTCTCGGTCTATGCATTCAACTTTCTGTAATCCATGAATATGTGACAGCCTGTCACTGGCCTCATCAGAATCAGCCCATTCTAGGCATTAGGAACAACAGTAATCCCTTATTTCTTTGGTACGCACTGAACCGGGCTCACCCACTTGCTTTCATAAATTGGGTAAACTACACCTGCATCCAACCACTTTATGATCTCTTTCTTGGCGACTTTTTGCATACGCTGATTCAACCTACGCTGATGCTCAATAGATAGAACACAATAAGGCTCGAGCTGGATTTTGTGAGTACAGATTCCAGACAGAATCCTAATAATATTTGTGATGGTCCACCTAATAGCTCTCCTAAACTTTCTCAATACTGCAACCAGAGCCTCAACCTGCGCTTCACACAAATCTACACCAATGATTACCGATAAATTCTCATTATCTACCAAAAATACTTACCGAAGATGAGCTGGTAGTGCTTTGAGCTCCAAGACTAGCAACTCCTCAATAGATGGATGAGCCAGTGGTGTCATCCTATTCTTCAAATCCAAATCCAGCTTCTTTGGTGCATAAGTGTAAGATCCCAAACCTGTAAGTGCTGCAACTATCTCGTCATATTCATCAATGTCGTCACCCTCAAAATTCATGATGATTGCTGCAAGGGCTTCGACACCAAGTCTCTCCTCAACAGGTACAACCAGCTGGTCCTCATAAACTACATCAATCACTGAAACTACTCTCATATCATCATCGTGCTTTATCGACTTTCATACATTGAAGGTCACCTCTTCATCATTTAGCCTAAATTTCATCTGACCCGTCTCTAAATCAACCAAAGCACGCCCAGTAGCCAAGAATGGTCACCCCAAGATAATGGGCACCTTAAATTCAACCTCGCAATCTAGGATAACAAATTCTGCAGGAAAGATGAAAGTGTCAACCTTTACCAACACGTTGTATAGAATTCCCACAGACCTCTTCACTAGTCAGTCAGCCATAAGTAGCCACATTATAGTCGGAGAGGGGTCTCCCAAGCCCAACTGATTGTAAACTGCAAACGATATCAGATTTATACTAGCACCCAGATCACACAAAGCTTTGGCAAAATAGAATGCTCCAATAGTGCACGGGATGGTGAAGGCTCCAGGATCTTCCTTCTTCTATACCATAGAACGGGATGATATTGCACTGCAGTGGTGCAAGTTATTTACTGGCTCAAAGCTGACCGTTCTCTTCCTCATCACCAGATCCTTCATAAATTTTGCATAACCAGGCATCTTTTCCAATGCTTCGACCAAAGGAATATTTACTGATAACTGCTTCAGCATCGAGATAAACTTATGGAATTTTCCATTCTCAACCTTCTTCTTCAACCTCTGGGGACAAGGTGGAGGAGGCAATGGAATGGGTTTCAGGATCGATGCAACTTCTTTTCTTTTTGCCTTTGACTCGGCAGACGGTCTCTCAGGTGACCCTTCACAACAAGCTTTCTCTTCCGAATCGGCTACAATCTCAGCATCATCCTTCTTAGCTTTGTTTGGCTCATCAACAACAATGGGCACATGAGGATCAATAGTTTTCTTTTTGCTCCGAGTGGTCACCGCCATACCATGTCAATCATTTTTGGATTCTGAATCGTGTCACTTGGGAGGGTACCTTTTTGGTGTGGATTCTAGTTGGTTGACAACTGATGCATCTGCGTCTCAAGCTATTTGATGGAGACAGCGTGGGACTCCACCTACTGGTTAATACTTGAAACTTCAGCTTTTATCTCCTTCATACTCACATCCGTGGAGTCAATCTCTTGGAACACTTTATTGATCAGCTCTCTCATGGTGGGTTGTCCAGCCCACTCTTCACGAGTTGCAAGCAGAACGTAGAGATTACTTCTATCGTTCTTGTACCTATCCTTCTTATGCTAGTCACCATCTGCTCTATCTTTGTAACTGGACCGATTGTAGTAGCCATCCCTATCTCTATTTTGACCTTGATTTCCTTGGCCAGAGGCCCGGAAACCTGCCCGTTGATCATTCAAATAACCAATTTCTTCTTCAGATGAGTACCCGTCTAACCTTTGTGCTCTGCCTTGAGAACCTACCACTTTAACTTTTTCTACTCCCTCCGCCAGGAATTTCTTTGCCAGCAACCCAAGGGTCATGTTCATCTCAGCCTGTGTCTGCTTAATGTCTTCTATCTCATTAGGATCCACGGACTTGCCAACTGCATAAGTACCTACTGACACTTCCGCATCTCTCATATGCCATGCTCGATTTGTCTTTGCGACCCTATCCAAACTCTCTGCAACTTCAGGGTATATGTTTTGCATGAATGCACCTCCAGTTATAATATAAGCTACAACTTTAGTATTTTCATTCAGGGCCTTACATAATATCTCCATCAGATGCCTGGGAGGGATTCCGTGTCTCAGAACTTGCTTCATCTTCTTATTGAACCTCAGCCATGCCTCATATAGATCTTCTGTAGGTAGCTTCCAGAAATTATATATCTCCTGCTTCAGCTCCAACATCCTTGATGGAGGAAAGAACCGCTCCAGAAACTGAGTCTTTAGCTCATACCACGAGTATATGGAACTATCAGGCAGTTTTGAGAGCCATGCAGTTGCTTCATCAGTCAATGAAAATGGGAACATCCTCAGTCTGATAGCCTCTTGACCCACTCCTGGCATGTTATACAATTTGCTGACGCTCATAAAGTTATTCACTAGAATTGCATCTTCAGTGGGCTTTCCTGAATAGATTCCTTTCATGGTCAACAGTTGAATCATGGCACTAGTAATGTCAAACTTTGTCCCGTTAGCCAATAGTGGTAGCACTATGGGCCCAGTAGAGCCATATTCCTCCTCATCATAATCCTCTATATCATAATATAGAGGAGCCTACCTTTGCTGCTGTATTTGTCGACCCCTATTATATGGGGAGCGACGAGGTACTGCCTCATCCCGGACCACTTGTTGCCTTCTATGTCTTGCTCGCTCAGCTACATCATTTTGAGCTGCACGATCTTGTGCAATTTTCTCATCTTCAGTAGCAAGGGCATCTTTGCCTTCCTTTTGGCATACTGCTTCTTCCCTTTTCTTTTGCTCAGCCTCAGCTAGTAACCTAGTTGTAATCTGCTCTTGAGTTTCATGCTCTCCATCCTTAGACATGTTTCATAATGTTTTGGAGAGATCCGGATCATAAGGGATTGCCTTGATTCCTTGTGCTTGGCATGCACAAGTGTGCAACCTGTGATCAAAACAAAAACAACAGAAAAAGTAAAATCAAGAAATAAGGACTATAAGTCAAATAAACACAATCTCTCTTAGTCCTAAGCCATATTTTCCAGCAACAACGCCAAAATTTGATGCGCCCAAATTACACCTCTAAAAGAAGCGCAAGTAGTCGTTGTTCAAATATAGAACCCAAATAAAGGTTGGGGTCGATCCCACATGGAATATGGAAGGACTATGGTTGATTAGTGTTTACTTCAAGCTTTTAGTCAATTATTTCCCACAAAGGAGGGTTTTTTTAAGGTAACAAGTAAAGATCGTAATGTGAATTAGTAACAAGTAACATAGATCAATTTCAACAGTTTCTTTCAATAAGAGAAGTGACTAGGGTCGTGTTCCCCATGAGATCATAACTTAGTAAGGCTTTTGTACTTGGTTAACTAGTTTAGTGCTTAGCATACAGAATCGGTAAGTTAGGTTCACCTAATTCCGTGGTCTGGCAAGTAGGTGAATTTCACCACACGCCTTGGTCCGGCCGCGGGTGTCACCTTACTAACCCTTACCCTTGATCCCAGATTAGCTATTCCCGGACAAGGTCAAGCTATTAGATGAGGGTTGATAGCCTCGAATTTCGTTGTTTACAACACTTTTCCCATATGTTCTAATGTTGTACACCATTAAAAAGCAATCAAAGCTAAGGGAAGAATAATTCATGCATAAGCACCTTCCTAGATTACCTAAGTACTTTGCCTACTTAGTTAATCCTTCATGGTTCCCACAACCCTAGTTGTAGACTTAGTTACTCATGCTCATAAGTAAACAATCAAGAATTATTTGTGTGATCATGATCATGTACTTACAATAAGAGTTAAAGAAATCCGAAAATAAGAGTTAAAGAAATCCAAAATCTTGAATTGATGAAGATGGAAGTAAAAACAATGAACTATGAATGAATTAAACTCTCAAAACCAATAATAAACCAATACCACAAGGTTACAAATCTTTTTACTAAACAATATCATGCATAAAACGTAAAAGAAAACCTAGGGAAAGTATTTATAGACAATTGAAATCCTGTCCTAACAAAACTAGGAAAACTGGAATCGGCAGCTTCCACGATTCATGGAAGCTTCTACGGTTCATTACATGTGCTCGTGAAACTCAGACAATTTTACTCTTCTGCAGGTTCTTTTCCATGAAGGTAGTCTATGACTCATGACTTGAATCACGACTCGTGGTAATGAGTCATAGAACTCAGGCTTTGTATCCTTCTCTGATCAGGTTCCACGAGTAAGGCCCACGACTCGTGAACACGTCTATGACTCGTGGAAACCTTTCGTTCAACTCAGGCCCCAGTTGCATCTAGAGTAACCTTTCCATGATTGACTTCCACAATTCATGGAAGGGTTGACGACTCATGGTAATGAGTTGTAGAAGTTAGTTCATGCTCCGTCTACAACATTCTTTTCTCGACTGACTTCCACAACTCGTGAAAGTCATAGTAATGAGTCGTAGAAGTCAGTTTCAGTCCTAAATTGCTGTCCTTTTCTGCACTTAGTCTTCGAACTCTATTTTCCTGCACAAGACTCTAAAACACATCAAATCTACTAAAAATTGCTAAAGAACATACTCCAATTCCAACTTTTAAGCGTCGAAAGTGCCACAAACTCATGGCACATCAGAAGGTGTTGGGTAGGTTCTTAAGATTGGCACCACCGAGATTTACTGGTACGTCGGGTCATGACCCGCATGATTTTATTACTATGTGTGAGGAGATGTTGCACCATCTGGGTTTGTTGGAGACTCACGTAGTTGGTTATACCACCTATCAGCTGGAGGGTCCAGCAAAGCTATTGTGGAGGGCACAGGTTGCTTGCAGACCTTCTACATCACTTCAGTTGACTTGTTTTAAGTTCTATGAGGCCTTTATGGCCAAGTTCTTGCCACAGAGTAAGAGGGAGCATCGTAGAGAGGAGTTCACAAGACTTGCTCATGATTCTATGAGTGTATCAAAGTACGAGACCCATTTCTATCAACTTGCTCCATTCGGGGCCATGATTATGCCTACTAAGGATGACAGGGTCCATATATTTGTTTGGGTGCTACGGAGAGAGTTTAGGGAGCCTGCAGAGATATTGGTTGATAGTGGCCGGTCCTTCCAGGCTATCACGTACTATGCCCATACTATAGAGGATTTGTGTCATCATGACACCAGGGCCAGAGATAAGAGGCCTCGACATCAGGGTGGCTATAGTGGTTCCAGACATGGTGGTAGAGGTTCAGGCTAGTGGGGCCGGAGCTATCAGCCACAACAACATCAAGGTCAGTCCTGCCGACTGGTTCAGGCTTCACTTCAGGCATCCGGTAGTACTCAGTTTGAGCAGGGTCAGACCAGCCATCAAGTCTATAGCAATTAGTCTTCGAGGGGTACAACTTCTGAGGCATCAGGTCGTGGTGGGCATATGGGTTCTCTAGTTCACCCCGACTGAGTAGGTCATTAGGGGCTTGTTTCACTTATGGAATTATTGGTCATTTTGCTAAAGATTTCCCCCAGTAGGGTGCAGTTCAGCCAGCTGCTCCACCGGTTCAGCCTATTTGCTCAGTTTAGCCACCGGCTCGAGGAGGTGGTGGTCAGGGTAGAGGTGGTTCTCTGCATGGTAGAGCAGGTGGTAGGGATGGCATTCAGGCAGGTGGATGTCATCGTCAGTTCTATGTGGTCCCTGGGAGACCAGAGGCAGAGGCCTCAGATTCTGTGATTACATGTATGATTTTTATATGCCATCAGTTTGCTATAAATTTATTTGATCCTGGATCCACTTGTTCATACGTATCTGCCTACTTTCTGCCTTGTTTGGGGTTGGCTAGTAAGCTGTTATCTGTGCCTCTTTCTGTTTTGACCCCAGTAGGAGATTCTTTAATAGTGGATTGGATTATGAGATCCTGTGTGATACCTGTTGGTGATTTAGAGACTTGTGGTGATTTGATGATCCTTGATATGTTAGATTTTGATGTGATACTAGGCATGGACTGGTTATCCCCTCATCGTGCAGTTTTGGATTGTTATGCCAAGACTGTTACCATAGCCGTGCCCATTGTATCCTCGATTGTGTGGAAGGTTTTTGTTAGCCATGCACCATCTGGGATCATCTCTTGTCTTCGAGCTAGGAAGTTGATTTCTCGTAGGTGTTTAGCTTATCTAGCATATGTCCGAGATGCTAGTGTTGATCCTTCGTATCTTGAGTCTGTTCCTGTGGTTAGAGACTTCCTAGATGTGTTTTCTACCGACCTACTAGGCCTTCCACCTAAGAGAGATATTCATTTAGCCATTGAGTTAGAGCCGGGCACCAGGCCCATTTCTATTCCTCCCTACCATATGGTTCCTACTGTGTTGAGAGAGCTTAATGAGCAGCTCCAGGATTTGTTAGCTAAGGGGTTAATTAGAATGAGTGTGTCCCCTTGGGGTGCTCCTATCCTCTTCGTGAAGAAGAAGGATGGGTCGATGTAGATGTGTATTGACTATCGGCAGTTGAATAAGGTGACAGTGAAGAATAGGTATCCGATGCCGAGGATTGATGACTTGTTTGATCAGCTCTAAGGTTCAGCCATGTTTTCAAAGATTGATTTGAGGTCCGGCTACCATCATTTAAGGATTAGGGTTGAGGACATCCCTAAGACAGCATTCATGACATGTTATGGCCATTATGAGTTCCTGGTAATGTCTTTTGGGTTAACTAATGCCCCCACATCCTTTATGGATTTGATGCATAGGGTGCTTAGCCCGTACTTAAATATGTTCGTGATAGTCTTCATTGATGACATTCTGATATACTCGAGGAGTAGGGATGAGCATGAGCAGCATTTGAGGACTGTACTTTAGACTTTGAGAGATCATTGGCTTTATTCCAAGTTCTCAAAGTGTGAATTTTGGCTTGAGTTAGTTGCATTCGTAGGACACATGGTGTCTAAGGATGGGATTAGGGTTGATTCGGGTAAGATTTCTGTGGTTCGTGATTAGCCTAGACCTACTAGTCCTACCGAGGTTCACAACTTTGTTGGTCTAGCAGGGTACTACAAACGGTTTGTTGAGGGATTTTCTTCCACAGTAGCACCCTTGACTATGCTGACTAGGAAGGATGTTCCATTCCAGTGGTCGGATCAGTGCGAGGATAGCTTTTAGAGGCTTAAGACCTTATTAACTTCAGCTCTAGTTTTGACTTTGCCAGTTGAGGGTCAGAGTTTCTCCGTGTATTGTGATGCTTTAGGGGTCGGCCTTAGTTGTGTGTTGATATAGCAAGGTCGAGTGATAGCATATGTGTCAAGACAGCTGAAGGTTCACGAGCGCAACTACCCTACTCATAACTTAGAGTTGGCGGCGGAAGTATTCGCACTCAAGATCTGGAGGCACTACTTATATGGAGTTCACTGTGAGATAGTCACTGATCATCGTAGTCTTCAGTACATTATGAGTCAACGGGAGCTGAACTAGAGTCATAGGTGATGGATGGAGCTACTGAAGGACTACGATTTCACTATTCTATACCATCAGGGCAAGGCAAACATGGTAGCGGATGCCTTGAGTCAGAAGGCAGTGAATATGGGAAGCCTAGCTTCACTTTCAGTTTTTGAGTGATTGTTGGCCTTGGACATCCAGTCCTTGGCTAACCGACTGGTTAGGCTTGACTTGTCGGATCCTTGAAGAGTTCTTGGCAGTGTTGAGGTCCGTTCTACTCTAGTTGATTAGATTTAGATCCGAAAGTTTGAGGATCAGAGTTTGTGTGACCTTTGTGATCAGGTAGTTCAGGGTGAGGCTAGCCAGGCTACTTTGGGTTCTGATGGTATTCTGAGGTTTGATGGCCGACTTTGTGTTCCGAGGGTTGGTGATTAGATTCAGTTGATACTCTATGAGGCACATTGTTCTAGATACTCCATTCATCCTAGCGCGGTGATGATTTATAGATATTTGAGATAACTTTACTAGTGGTGTGGTATGAAGTAAGATGTAGCAGAGTTTGTATCTCGGTGCTTAAACTGTCAGCAGGTGAAGTTCGAGCACATGAGACTGGGTGGCTTGATGCAGTGACTTCCCAATCCTGAGCGGAAATGGGAAGGTATTACTATGGATATTATTGTTGGTTTGCCTCGTACTTCTCGGGGTTTTGATTCCATTTGGGTAATTGTGGATTGATTGACTAAGTCGGCCCACTTTTTATTGGTTCAGACTTCCTACGGTGCTGAGAGGTTAGCCCAGATTTACATTCGTGAGGTTGTTCGGTTGCACGGGGTCCTAACTTCTATTATTTTAGACCGCGGCATGCAGTTCACATCTCAGTTCTGGAGAGCTATAAAGAGGGATTTGGGTATAAAGGTTCAGCTTAGTACTACTTTCCACCCTCAGACAGATGGCCAGTCCGAGAGGACTATTCAGGTCCTGGAAGACATGCTTTGGGCTTGTGTTCTTGACTTTGGAGGTTCATGGGATCAGTTTGTGCCATTGGTCGAGTTTTAGTGTAATAATAGTTTTGATTCTAGCATTGGCATGACACCTTTCGAGGCTTTGTATGGTAGGAGTTGCAGATCGCCGATTAGTTGGTTTGATGAGTTAGAATCCAGAACGCAGAGTACAGATTTGCTTAGAGATTCCTTGGACCAAGTCCATTTGATTAAGGATAGACTTGGACAAGCCCAGAGTAGGTAGAAGATCTACGCTGATCATAGACTTCGTGCCTTGGAGTTTAGTGTTGGTGACTTGGTTTTCCTTCGAGTATCGCCCGTGAAGGGCGTGATGAGATTTGAGCGACGGGGCATGCTTAGCCCCAGGTTTATTGGGTCGTTTTAGATTCTACAGAAGGTTGGTAGTGTTGCCTATATGTCAGCTTTGCCTCTGATGTTTTCAGTAGTCCACCTAGTTTTTCATGTCTCGATGTTGTGCTGGTACATGCCAGATGAGTCTCATGTGCTGCATTGGGATTCAGTTCAGTTAGACGAGAGTTTGTCATTTGTTGAGGAGCCGATAGGTATTCTTGCCAGAGATGTTAGGAGATTGAGATCTAGGGAGATTCCAGCTGTGAAAATTCAGTGGAGGCATCGTCCGATTGAGAAGGGTACTTAGGAGACCGAGAGTGAGTTGCGTGCTCAGTAACCGCAGTTGTTCGAGCCTTCATGTACTCTTTTCTTTTTGACTTTGGAGGATGAAAGTCTTTTTAGTAGTGGATGTTGTGATCACCCTTCTGGTCATCTTTGCATTTATGCATTTATTATACTGTTAGAGATTACCTTTAGCGGCCTCAAGTCATTTATGGCTTGCTGGGACCGGTAGTTCAGTGCCCTAGTCGTTCGTTTGGTCATTTTAGCCGTTTGCATGTTTTAGAGCTTTAACTTAGAATATCTTTGACTTTAGTCAACATTCTTAGATAACGTGCTCAGAATTGAATTTTGATAGTTTTGTTAGCTCCATAGCATTGAGTTTGGTCTGGTTGGACCTTCAGTTGAGGCCTGAGAACTTCCGGTGTAGGTTTTGTGTTGTTTTCTCTATTTTCAGGCAATTTGGAGTTGAAAGTGTAACTTTCGGTCGCTTTTGATTATCGGAGTGTCGGATTCAAAATTCGACGATTCCATCAGCTCCAGATGATGAGTTTGGGTTGGGAAGGTGGTTGGTTTGGATACTGGGTGAACCGGTCTCATTTTGAGCCTTTGGGTTCTTATTCGTTAGTGTTGACTTGGGTCAACATTTCTCTGAAATGACCTTGTATGGATGTTTCATCGATTTCGCTGAGTCCGGAATGTCATTTCTACTCTGTTAGCATTATTGGTTATTGAATATCAGTTTCCGATTGTGCCTGGAATGCCCCGTGGAGTTTTCAAAAGTTGCAGAAAATTATTGCAGGACAGGCCTTCAGCGCCATCGACGCTGGCCTAGCGCGATCGCACTCAAGCGCGTTTTGGCTGGTCGGCGCGATAGCACTGCCTAGGCGCCGTTGACGCTGGCCAATTCCCTGCATCTATATATTTCTTTGTGTTCATTTTTCTAGCCTTTTCTCCTAAGTATTCCAACTCTAAAACACAAGTTTCTCTTCACCAAATTGCTCCATATCAATCTTAGCTTTGGGGAAATCAATTGTTCATCGATTATTCGTGATTCTTCGATTCTTGGTAATCCTTCTTCCCCAACTTGCTTCCTTTTTTTTCTCTAAAAATCCACCATTTTTACTCATTCCAAAAGCTTGGAAAATTGTTGTAGTGGCTGCCTCCTAACACTTTCATGGTCGTGGGCTTGAAGAGTTATCCGTCTTGGCCTAAAATTTCATCATTTTGGTAAGTAATTCTTGCCTAATTTCCAATTTTTATTCTTAAAACTCTATCTTTAAACCTCAACTTGAGCAGGCTGTTTTGGCGCCCTTTTCTTGGCCAATTTTGCTCAATTTTGGAGTATGCCTTCTTGGCATCGTAATGGTCATCATGCTTTTTTTTATTTTTGGTTTCAGGTTGTGGGCCGCACAGGCTCGCTTTTTACTTAGATTTTGACATGGCTATACTTATAGTGATATGGGTATCGTTAGACTTGCCTTGATGTATTATTTATGTTCTTTATAGTTTGATCATCATTCGGGGTTTCTTGGAGCAATTTGAGCTTGGATTTCATGGTCCCAACAGCTTATCATCAGACGATGGGTAGTTTATGGTCTAAACTCCCTAGAGTTAGCATATAACAGATAAAATTGTACTAGCTGGCATCCTTGGGTTGGGTTATTAGGTTGGTACCACAGACCTTGACCCTTTTTCCATGATTCACCTCTTTTCTTCTTTCCGTTGTATGTAGTATTCTTAGTAGTTGATATTATCACCCTTATGGTCCTCTGTGGCCTTGTTTTGACTCTAGAACATAGGCGGTGGGTTATTCAGGGGTGCCCGTGAATCTCGGGTATCGTTATCATGATATTATGCTGGCTATCTGTGCTGTAGAGCAATTGGAGCCTGTGTAGAGCCGAGAGGTTGATTGTGAGCTGTTGGGTGGCTATTTGTGTTGATCATTCATTTCCATGCATATAAAGAAGATTTATCCATGTTATACCATGATTTTGGCTTCGGGCTTACTTGAATTGTTTTCTAAACTTTACATGCCCCCAGGTGCCTGTTTTTGATGGAAATGAATTGGAAATGGTTTGACTTAACTTGTGGATCTTCTTGGGGTAGAATAAAGTTAAAGTATGTTTTCTATCACCAGTTTAACTAATAACGCTAGACTCGGCAGGCCCGCGGTGCTAGTTGTGTTTCTTACTTAATTGTGATGATTTTAGCCTCGGTCGGACCGAGCACCTGAAATGACTTTCTACTGTTTAGACCTGGTTATTCCCAGGCACCCTTGGAGGGGTTTTAGAGAAATCTTTCCCACTACTTTAGTCCTGGACAGGGTCTGGGCATGCATATTCGAGACTGGGTGTCCATCTTGAACCCTGACTTGCTTCCGGATGACATGTTTTGATACTGAGTTTTAGTATGGGGTCCGGAAACTTCATGGACCTTGACGTTCTGGGTCTAGGGATTTGGGATGCGTGTGCCAGAGGGAGGGTATACGGCGGAGTACAGGTATACGGGTATTGTCCTTCCATGGAACCTACCTGCTGGGCCCGATCAGCACCTAAGGGGGTACATATAGAGTTTCTATTCCACTCTGAGGTTATCATGCATCATATCATTCAGTGTTTGACGTTCCACCCTTGTTTTATATTGTGAGTGTACGCTTTGGTTGTATGGGTGGCCGGAGGGTTTTGTTTTCACTTGTTTGTGTTCCTCGATTGTATGGGCGGGCGAGGGACTGTAGGTAGCCTCTTGTCACTTTATCGTGGTGTTATCCCATGTTACGGTTATGCTTATAAGATTATATACTGCAAGGTTGTTACTTGTTCGATTTGAGATTGGTATGATTAGTTGGGTTATTGATTTTTATTTCCGAGCATGCCAATCTTTACTCTCCTCTTTCTTTCCTTGTACTTGAGGTTACCGGTATACCGTCCATTTCTAAAACTTATTATGTATATACTGTTATTGCAAGGATCCCAGGTGTGTTATTTCTTGCTTACACCTGTGCCTGTTGTGTATATATTCTACTTGCTAGCCTTGTATGTTGTTCTGTTGACTTCCCTCTGGGCTAGTTCCTGTGTAATTTTTGTTGACTTCTGTGACTACTTGCTTCTATTCTGTCTGTTATTATGCATTTATATTATATATGCTCCGTCGGCCTATGATACCTACTGGGTACCTTATGATTCGCATTTGTTGCTCATACTACACTCTGCATCTTCTGGTGCAGATCCTAGTGGAGGACGTCGTCGTTAGCTCATGGAGACTCGTGCGAGGAGCTGCTTTTGTGATATTCTGGACTCAGGGTGAGCTCATGGCGACCGAAGGTTAGCTTTTAGTTATCTTTTGATTATGTACTCTATTCCTACTCGGAGGCAGCTTTGTATATATTATTTTGGACCCTTGTACTCCTTATGTAGATCCGGCTCTTATACGTTACGATACCAGGTATTGGGCTTGGTTTATCTTCCGCATTGTATATATTATTCTTGTTATCTATTTTCTTCATCTTGTTCCCTTGTTTCCGCTTATTAAACTGTTCTTCCGCTTTGTTTGCTAGATAGTAGCCCATTACTGATCGTTCTGGGCTACGTGGATTGGTTCGCCTACTGGGGGGTTGTAGGTGCCATCATGACCGAAAAACCGGATCGTGACATTTTACCCTCCACATTACAAATTAATCTTGATCTTTTTTAATTATTAAACAATCTTGAAATAATCGTATTTTGGAAAAAAGCAAAATATTCTCCAAATCAGCTTTTATAAAAGTTTTAAGTGAGAATCTATTTTTTTCCGTATTTAATTAGATGGAATTATATAAGTTTACTTAAGAAACTATCTTAAAGTTTAATCTCATGAGAAAATCCTTTTAAATTGAAAATGCTTAATTTTCCTCCAGATTGATTAAAATTAGGGATTAATTGAATAATTAGTTTTATAATTTGAAATGAGATAATTATGCTCTAAACATAATAATTATTTCAAATGGTTTAAAATTTAAAGAAGCTCAAATGATTGATTTTGATTAATTCATCTCTAGACTAATTCCTTAAAATCGTTTAAGTTTTGGTCAAATTTCCCTAATTCCTTCTTAATTTGGCTATCTCCTAAACCTAAAAGTGGTCACATTTTGCAAATTTGGCCAAATCCCAAATAATTTACCCTCCATCTTATAACAGCTTTTGTCATCAGCCTCTTTTGGGCTCAAATCAACCTCCAACCCGCCTCCAGTCCACTCTATTTCCCCTTTGACCCGATCCAACCCAACAAACAAAACACCCTTATACCCTTCTTTCTCTCATTCACTCTTAACAAAGATAACCAAACGACCCCTCTAGCCTCTCTTCTCCCAAGTGACAACAACTCAGCAAAACCCTAGCGCCACTTCCCCATCTCATCATTTTCTCTGTACCAAATCGCGTGCTTAGCATGAGAGGCCACTTTTGGAATTCTCTAGAAGAAGCGACGTGTCCTCATCCAAATTGCTCATCGTCCTTGTCGAGCAAAATCCCGCTCAATTTATACCAAATGGTACAAAATCAGTGAGTTGTCCCTTATCCTTTCAGAGAATTTGAAATCCTTCAATAAATTCCCCAAAAGCCCCTGAAAATCCCTCATCCTACATCGGTGAAACCCTCAAAATTTGCCCAAGTTTCACCTATATAAACCCCACTATTTTCAGTGTGGGTAGGTTTTGGCAAGGATTTTCATGGCTAAAAACTCTTTAAGACTCCTTTGAGCATGATTTTTGGCTAGAAAATCTAAAGTTTGCCTTTCCGATGGTGTTGAAGTTCTCCGTCGAAGCTCGAGTCTAGGTTCGCTGCTCCGAAAAAGGTAAACACTTCACCTTTACATTCTTCTTCTTTTCTTTCTGTATTCGTAGGGTATCATGTAGAAATTCATTGTTGGAAAAATTGTTGGAATGGTCTTGTTTGACAATAGTTGTGCTTTGTGTGAGAATGTTAGGGAAAGAATGCTAGAATCTATTTTCTTTTGTTAATTTACAATTGATTTTTCGAGGTAAATTCCAAGGATATTAGTTGATATGGCTAATGTTTTCAGGGTTGAATGTGTTTTAGAGTAAATACCATTGTGATTACTTGTGTGTGCAACGTGGAAATCTTAAAAGTCTTCTTATTCCACAATGATAAGTAAGACTTATTAAGAAGAACAATAAGAAATTGGCTTCTGGGACTGCTCTTTAGCTCTTCCCAGAAAACAAACATTGAAATTAAGTTTAATTTTTGGGTTTTGTTCTAGTTTGCTTGAAAGAATCATCTGCCAATAGTATACTGGCAATGTGAACCATAAGGAAGTATAAGATTATGTCTTCTTTGGATTTGCTAGATAAATTGAGTGATGATGTATCTGTTTGGATTCACTTTCGTTTACCTATAAAGATTGCTATTTTGCCTGAGTTATCTAAGATAATAGTCATTCCTTGTCCGAGCTAATTTCTAAGATGAATTAAGTATTCATCGAAGTTCTTTTGGTTCACAATACCAAAATGAGGTCAATGGATTAAGATCTGAGAGTGAAGTCTTTTCTTTGTGAGTTCTTTTGGAATAGGAACTAGAGACGGAGTATATCTTCATCATAGCATGCCTCCGTATCTGTAAGTTCATGGTTCAACTTCTAACAAGCGCTGATTTTTTTCTCTCTCCTTCATCATCATAAAAGCTTTTCTTTTCATTTATCTTGCCGCTGTCAGCAGGGGTATTAGTCCACCATGTTTAAAGTAATTTATTAGTCGATTTCTCATGTCTATACAAGAATCTACAATGGTTGTAATTCTCCTTAAATGTTCTGTCTTCATCCCCTCTATGATATGAGAGAGAGGTAGGTGAAATGAATCTTCATTATGACTCATTTTCACTTATCATTTGGTTGGTAGAATGGTTAGTGTTATAATCGCTTTATGTGTTTTGTCTTCGCTTTTTCCTGGAAAAATGCACTTATAAGAGCCCTCAATAAACTTTACCTTTTCTTTCCTCCCTCTTTACTTCTCATTTAAAAACGAGGAAGCTAAGTGTAAATAATATAGGCTTCTTTTCCCCCATTGATGCTACTTTGATTCTTCCTAGGGAGAACTTGATATTTCCCCGTAATAACTCCGTCGAATAGTGAAGATTCATAACCTAAGTTCACAGGTGCATTCTTTTGATCTCAATGATGTGTTTATAGAAACCGTGCTTTAGTTTGTCGTTATCCATGAAGCTTCAAATGATGGTTTTGTTTGTTTTCTTTGAAGGCATAACCTGTTGAGTTGCTAATGGATTTTACTGTGTATGCTCTATAGTTTTGCTTGCTTAAATTTGACATGATAAAATTGTTTCTTGGACAGATACTAATTTACTTCTTTTCTTTGTCATGTGAAACTGCCTCGATTCCTTTGGACTCCCCAAACCTACTTTGCATTTCTATTGGGTTGTGGTCGAACACCTCATTCCATATCAAGTCAGCTTCAACGCGATTCTGGAAGCTAATATTACAGGTGTTCGAGACGGAGAAATGGGAAAAAAGGCCTGAAAAGTGACAACAGCGACGGTAAAAAATGGGCCAAGATTGAAGGATTGGGACTCAAAGTCCAAATGAGCAACAACAGTCCAAATGGGCAAAGAATTAAAGGAAATTGGGCTAAAAGTCCAAGTTACTGCAGTAGCAATGGGATAAGAAGCCTGTAACTTAGATTTAGGATAGGTTTTGATAATTCTCAGATTGAGCAGAGTCTTGATCAATTTTCTTTCCCTTCAACTCCATTTTTATGTAGTTTAGGATTTTGTTTATTATTTGGATTGACATTTAACTTGGTTGAATTTTTCCCAAAGGAAGAAATTTTCTTATTTTTAATTTTATCTTCTTTGGCTACTTGTCTAAACTTTCCATATGAGAAAACGTTTTCCTACCTATAAAGTATAAAATTTTGCTTACTGTTTCTTGCCTTGAAAGTAGTCATGCTTTCTTCTCAAAAAACGCTTCAAAGAATTTCAACTTGGCATCTACATATTAGGTGAATTTTCTTGCAATAGACAAATTTCATATTTTTCAAAACAAACATTTTCAAAAGTTAGTTTAAAAAAGTTGGTTTTAACAAGATTGGATAACCGTAAGTTAGCGGACGCTTTTAATGCCTTAAACATCTTATAAAAGCATTAATAAGAATCGCTTACCCTTAATCTCTGAATTTTTCAAGTTATATATGTTTTTAGCTTTAGAATTTTTTACAAGTTTTTCTTGGTTTTTCTTTAATTAAACTAAGTGGCGACTCTTCTTTACTTGAAAGTGTTTCGAAACTTTAATAAGATTTTTGAAATAATTTTTCAAAGTCTAAAACTATTTTTTTCCAAAAATAAAAATGGCGACTCTGCTGGGGAATTTTCAACTAGGTTCTAAACTTATTGTTTCTACTAATTTATTTGACTAACTAATCGGATTCTAATAATTAGTAAACTTTATTGCTTTCCTTATTAGTTTACTTTTTCGCAAAATATAAATTATTCATGGCAACTTCCTCCTCTCTTGGGAAAGCATTAGATTGTATTAGGGGTAAAAAGGCAATTATGCAAGTATTTGCAATCGTTCTTCACTAAAAAACTAATTTCTCAAAACAGACGAGTGAAGTAGTTGACCCACGGTCGGTTAATGGTCACTTTTTGTTTTAGCCCGGGGTTGTCCGCCCGGGTTCCCGGTCATTTTTAATAAACCAACTCTAGTCAACTAGTGTAGAGCGAAACCAAATCCCTTGATTAGGCATTGATCTAAGTTGATCCGATATCCAAGGGGTATAGGATCCATTAGTAAGACCACCTTGTGTTCGAAAAGGCCCACGGCCCGAAAGAACAATCATCCCTTATGTGTTTAATTGAAGGATATGATGTCGGATTGTACGAACCATTGTCCCCCAGGGTCAGAAATTTTTAGATAGTACAATGAGATTGCCATTCGAAAGGCATTCGGAATTTCAAGAAGTACAAGGAGTTCGAGAATGAAGGACCAGCCACGGCGGCCTAGTTTAGGATTGTACCACTGCGTGGGACTGATTTTTGATGTACATTCATTTTCCGCCCAATTTTGTATCCCCATTTTATTTAATCAGTTTGTATATAATATTTTCGGGGGAAAGGGAACATTTATAAATGACATGCATATCCTTCAATTCGTTAGGCCTGCCTTTGGCATAAAAAGGTCACATCTACGTATAGGATGCGCTATGAACTGTTATATGACATAACTATCTTACGTGCTTATGTGCGTTGTTCAAATCAAAGGTGAATTCATCCACTCCTATTTGAATATTTTTAGAACCTATAGGCAGTATATAAGCACACCATGCAAAGTCCGGCCAAAATCTCTCTTGGAGTTCTTCAAATTTCCCAGAAAAATACAAAGCCTCCTTAAAATTCTCTTCAAATCTTGTTCCTTACTCTTCAAAAAATGAACTTACCATAACTAAACTACATCCTTTCAGGGTCCGTCCCTTATATAAAAAAAATTCTCATTTCCCTCTATTGGCAAAAGAAATTAAAGAATTTTTTCTTGACTAAAAAATCTACAACAGAAGATCAAGATTCATCATGAGTTAATTTAACCGGTCAAAGCACTCATTTCAAAATCAATGGACAAAGTCATGTAAGTTTGAATCCTTCTGTAAAAACTCACCCGTGGATTGATTTGCCTTTAATGAAGCAACATTTTTTTGTTTACGTTCTGTCAAATATCTTGCATTATTTATCATGAATAAAATCTAACATGGTTTTCTTTTGAGTTATTTTTTTGTAACAGGTAAAAGTTAAGAAACTGATCTGTGTTGAAAAATAGCAAAACATCCTCAAAGCATCCTCCCCTGACCATATCTTGATAAGAGAAAAATGACTTACAATACTAAGGAAACTAGGTTGACCAACGTGGCTATACAAGAGCCAATCCTAGTAGATCAGAGTGAGTTGATTGCAACTAATACAAAAAATTGATGAGATGGGGGAAGAAATGTGAAAGAACAAAGAATTAACTAGGATGGACAATGCTGCAAATGCTCCCATATCTAGCGAAATGAGGCCTCCGTTCCATCTTCCTTCTCTAAGCTCCCCAGAATTTGAGTGTTTTCCTACCCGCCCTAATGCACCCGCCTTTTCCATTCCTAAACCATATACCATCGACTTAACTACGCCAAATCCATTTTATGTCAGCACCTCACATCAAATTCCTCTTCCTCGCACCCGGTGTGCTAATCAAAACGACAATCCAAGCGCCTACAATCCTCAAAACTTTCCTCCTCACTGTCAAAACACCCCTTCAAATGCCTGCATTGTCCAGAACAACCCTCAAGCATCCCCAAATAACTCAAATATCAATAACTGACAAAACATTACCTACACATACCTACCACCTATCCAAAATATGCCACCCGCCACCCTCCATTCTGCTACACTCAAACCCTACCTCACTTTTTCAGAAAATCCTGAGTTAGATCATTATGAGGAAAAAGAGAAAGAATGGAAGGTCGTGGAATATAAGCATGATAAGGATATAGTGTTAATGAAAAAAGAGATTACCAAAATCAAGGAATTGCGTAGTTCGCCCGACAAAGTGAGATTCAACTATGGTAATCTTTGTATCTACCCAAATTTGCAACTACCTGAAGGATTTAAAATCCCAAAATTCGAGGCTTTTGATGGCACTGGAAATCCCATAGTTCATTTGAGAAGTTATTATGATTGAATGACAGGAGAGGGTAAAAATGAAGCGCTACTAATGAGGCTCTTTAGCCGAAGTCTAAGCGGCGAAGCGCTAGAATGGTTTGCTTCGCAAGATTCAAAGAAATGGTCTGATTGGATTTCCTTGGCTAAAGATTTTGCTGGAAGATTTGCCTACAGCGTGGAGGTTGTCGCAGATAGATACTCTTCAGACTATATCAAGCAACAATCAAATAAGCACTTTCGTAAATATGCCTATCGGTGGGAAAGGAAGCAGTGAGAGTCCGACCTCCTATGACTGAGGAAGAAATTGTCACCGTATTTATGAGAGCCCAAGAATCAGAAGTCTATGACAAGATGATTCCAACAATCAATTCAAAGTTCATTGATTTAGTCAAAATTTGTGAAACGGTCGTAGAGGGCCTTAGGAATGGAAAAATCACCAGGATCTCTACACAAACAGAGTCTCGGAGATTTCCAAAGAAGAAAAAGTAAGATGTATCATTTGTGTCTTTTGGTTCGAGCACAAGATTTAGAAAACCATCCAAATTTAGCTCCCAGAAGCTTTCATCATCCGACACATACCTCATAGGTCCACAAAGCCCTTGCCCTGCTTTCTATGCTCAAACTAGTTACCAAACTCCACCTCCGAAGTATAATAACCCATCTCAAAATTACCAAACACATCAACAAAATTATCAAAACTACCAACCAAATTTCCAAACACCATCTCCAAGATTTCAAAAGAAACCTCCTCGAACCTTTGCACCATTGGCTGAAAGTCAGACTCAACTTTTTGAAAGACTCAAAGAAACCAAATTGATTCAACCCATTGTGTTGAGATCTATCAATACCAACTCTCAATTCTTTAAAGGCGATCGGTATTGTGCATGCCATGCTGGAAGTGTTGGGCATGCTAGAGAAGATTGCATTAATCTAAAATACAAAATTTAGGACTTGATTGATCATAAAGTTATCTCACTTCATATAGCATCATCAAATATCACTAACCATGGAGGAGATGCTATCAATATGATAGAGACTGATGAAGAGTGAACGGCAAGTAAGTTCATAACACAAGCCCATTCAGAAAAATTGGGAAACTTAGTGAAAGTTGTGGCTTCTTTGAACTTAAACAAGGAGTCTAACATAATGACCACACATTCTCAAGCATTCCCAGAAAAGCCTCCAAAATCTGGTGTAGGCCACGTCCAAATTAAAGAGAACCAGTCTAAAGACAAGGTTAAGAAGAATATTGATCTGGAGCTACCAAAGTCACTTAGTCACCTCTACCAGTCACTTTCCACACGTGTAAAGCCCGCAAGCAATGGTCCTGGGATGGAATCAAACACCTCTTCAAAGAATGTGATGATATCCTAAAGGAGTTCCCTGAGGCATCAGGAATCAAAAAGCTGAATCTGGGGGAGTAATTGCAGAATTGGACCTCCATTCCACTCATGATTTCTCGGTCACTGTGGTAGATGAAAGGACAAATTTAATTTTTTTGCAAATCAATGATAGTCTAGATGAGGCCCGAGACTCACCCTTTATTTCTTTATTTCCCGTAGTACTATTTTCCTTCTTTCCGAAAGGCATAGATTTGTACTCGTGCAAGCCATAGCCAAAGTTTGTGATTTCTTTTAATTTCAATGAAAGCCTCACCTATCCCAAAAATCAACTGCTTTTGTTTACCTTTCATGTTTAGAATAATTATCTAACCTTGTTTAAGTATGATTTCAGTAAAATAATTCAAAACCTGTCAATATTATGCCATGTCATGAGCTGAATGAACAAACTGAGGTAGATGATAAATGTGAAGAGTATGATGAAGAAATTATGGTCCTCAAACAATTTGAGAATCAAGAGAAATCTAATCAAAGAGATCATGACCGTTGTCCTCTTGACAAAAGTACAAAAGAAATTCAAGTACAAGAAACGAACAGTTGATCCTTCCCCCCATCAAGATAAGCACAAGGGAAAATTTACACAAAATTGATGAAGACATCATCCACAAAGTACTATCCAAAGGTGTTGTAGGTGGCAGATGACCAAGGTGTGGACAAAATCGATCGACTCAGAAGCGATCAAGAGATACTATGCCTAAAGATGGTTTTTCCTTTCATTTCTTCCTATGTAATTGTAATGACCCATCCAGTCATTTACATGGTTTCACATTTCTTGTACTATTAGAGCTTGCCTTTAGCGTCTCCAAGTCATTTATGGCTTGCTGGGTTCGGTAGTTCAGTGCCCAAGAAATTTGTTTGTTCTTTTTGGCCGTTCCTTATTTTAGAGCTTTAAGGTTTTGAAATCATTGACTTCAGTCAACATACTTGGTGAACGTGCTAAGAATTAAATTCCGACAGTTCTATTAGCTCTGAAGCGTGGACTTTGGTCTAGTGGGACCTTTGGTCGGGATCCGAGAGCTTTTCAGCTTGGAATTCTCTCTTATTCTGTGTTGTTAGACCAGTTGGGCTTGTTTGGTTGACTTTAGTCAACATTCGGAGAAGACGACCTCAAATGGAAATTTCATCAGCGCTGTTAGCTTTGAAATACTAAGTTTGTGTTAGGTAGTTTGTTAGTTTGGGTCCCGAGTGATCCAAGCTTATTTTGGGTGTTTGGTTGGCATTAGTTAGTGTTGACTTTGGTCAACTTTACTCCGAGAAAACTTCGTATGGAAGTTTCATCATTTCTATTAAGTTCAAAACGTCGTTTCCACTCTAGTAGCATATTTGGTTTTTAAGTATCGGGTTTTGATTGTGCCCAGAGTGCCCCGTTTAGTTTTTCAAAAGTTGCAGGTTTTTGGTTGTTGCAGGTGAAGTCTTCAGGCCTTAATCCCGATCACCATCCTCGTCTCTCATGTCCGCGATGAAGCACCGAGTGGCTTATGTTTTGCGATCACGTGATCGCCTATCTAAATCGCGATGAAGCCCATCCTTCCTTTTTCTTCGCAACCACGTGGCTAGCCTTTGGGATCGCGATGGCCTAGACAGCATGGTCCTCGCGACTGCAAGGGGTCCCTTTGCGATCGTGATGAAGGACCCCTAGTAATACCCCATAATCCAAACTAGCTATTGAATGCTGAACCCAGTGAGTTTTCTGCATTTTTCTACAACTGTAGGTCACCACGGGCGTCGTAGCTCAGATGGCCCATGGGAATCAAACTATGAGACAGTGCCAAGTTACCTCAGCCCGACGGGCAGTGATGACGGGCGTCGTAGGTACAACGGCCTATGGGAACCCACCGTCGGGATCCCTCAGCCATTCCTCTCCCATCACCCCAGTTCCCCTGACAGGTTAGGCCACAGGCATCGTGGGTATGACGACCCGTGGGAGCAAGCCATCAGATTGATCCCGAAATCCTTCACCCTGTCTGCCTTTCCCTCGACGGGCAACCCCACGGGCATCGCAGGCGCGATGGGCCATAGGAGATCGTCGTCGAAATGGTCCAGCAGACCTCAACCAAGGTATCCCTTACCCGATGCCTTGGCCGATGGGCTGTCGTGGGCGCGACACCCATTGGGTAGCTCGTGAGGCAGCCCTTTTTCCAGCAGTTTCTTATTTAAGTCCCAGGGGCATTTTAGTCATTACCCACCCTTTTAACTCCTAAATAATATCGTTTTGACTATTTCAAGTAGGGTTTTCACCCTCATTTGCCTAAAATCCTTCTCATTACTTTATTCTTCTCCCAAAAAGGAAAATTTCTTCTCCAAGTATCAAGTCTCCTAAATTCTTTCAATAAAGTGGGTTAGCTTCAATCAAGGTATGTGGGTATTCAACAATGGGTTCCTTTCACCCTTGTGCCCAATACCCTAAATCTTTATTTTGATTTAATGAACTTTCAAATTAGGATTCTTACCCAATTCTTATGGGTTTTGCTATAAATTTCCTTCTCATGATTTTATTATGAAATGACTACTAAATTGCATGATTTTGCATGGGTTTTTACATATTAACTCATATTTTTAATTGAAGGCTAATTATGGTAAATCCTACATGCATGGTTTGATTTTAAAAAATTGGGAAATTGATAACACGGATTCTCTTGAATTTTTCAAGCAAGTGCATGCCTAGTTCCTATGTTCTATGAAAATGAATGTATTTTGAAATTGAACTAGCGCCATGCAAAGTTTTACAAGTCATGAAGTAAACAAATTTCACAAGTTATGAAGTATTATGCAAGACAAGACACCCAATGTACCATCAATGTTCATGAATCATTTTCTAAAACCAAGGTTCGTGAGTAGTATGAAAATCTGGGGTATGAACAAGTTTTGACGTCTAAATATGTCACATGTATGTAATCCCTATGCTATATGTATATATATATATATATATATATATATTTTAAGAGTAGTGTTTAGCACCGAGTTGGACCGGGAGAGAATACCCTTAGTCCCAGAATTACGTACCACCGTAGGTGCCCTTTGTGGCTTATGACAGGATCTTGGTATGACATGGTTCTAACTTTGGCCGGTTAGGATAGCTTTTTCAGTGTGGGTGCATGACACTAGACTTCATGTAGCTCAACATGGTTTAATGTCAGTTAAGAGAAACTCCCGCATGTTTATTTTCAAGCTAATAAGTTATATGATACTCTACTTTGAATCCTGACCTTATTTCACATTTTATGACTTATATCTTGATATTTTATTATGCTATCTCTCTACATACAAAACTTATTTCAAGCATGTTTTAAGTATGTTTTATCATGCTTATGCATATCTCACATACTCGGTACATTCTATAGTACTGACGCATACTTTGCGCTGCATCCTCTTGATGATGCAGATTCATGTTCCCTCTCTCAGGCTCATGGATAGAGACCGCATGCCATTTCCACTCAGTGTTGGTGAGTCCTCATTGTTCGGGGGCTAGTTATGATCCTAGCTAGTTTTGGTTATTTACTTCCATACCTTGAGTTAGCTAGGGTCTTGTCCTAGCAACTTCTTATGTCATGTGTAGAGGCTTTTCAGAGATAGAAACTATTCGAGACTTCTTCAAATCATGTTCCTCCTTATTTTTATCTTATGGATTGAGTTATCTAGTTCCTATTATTCTTCCTCTATGCTTATTTGATACACCTGAGTTATGCTATGACCAAGGGTTAACTTGGGACAGTTGTGGTCCCGGTTCCCGTGTTACGTCCAGGGGGTAGCCTCGGGGAGTGACAAACTTTGTATTAGAGCATCAGGTTCAAGAGTCCTAGGGTGTCTAAAAGCCGCATCAAGTAGAGTCTCTTTCATGGTTGTAAAGAGCACCACACTTATGAGAGGGAGGCTACGAAGTGTTTTGGGAAAAACTTCACTTCTTCATGTTCACTATCGTGCGATAGAGTTTGACTCTACCTACCCTTCTAATCCATTTCGTATGCATTTCAGATAATGTCTCCGTGAAAAAACCCCATAAGGAATGTTAATCCGACCACTCCTGATCATAAGGTTAAGAATCTAGAATTTCGTGAAGCCATATGTATGTTGGCTCAAGCCATGACAGCTCAGTTGGATGAGAAAGAGAAACTAAAGAAGAGGAAGAGGAACAACAAGAAGACCAGAACATTGAACAAACCAACTTCTCAGCAGAGTTCATCCGGACCAACACCATCTTCAGGTATTGCCCCTCATCTAAGTGGAGCAACGGTGGTATTCAACTCCAATGCTAATTCCTTTCATTGGTACGTCACTAGATTTCCTTCCTGTATGCGTCCATAGTCCCCAAACCCCTATTCCTTTTTGGTTGTGAGTTGTCTTGACCTAGAACTAAGTGGGGATATGAGGGTTGAGGCATATACTTTTAGGCAGAGGAGGGTCTTAGACTATAAAAGGAAGTAGGTATTCGTGCGGGATTCTGGAGTAGTGTATGTTTTGTTAGGGTAAAATGATCATAGTTCCTTTGAGAGGTTGGTGAGAGGTCCATAGACTTAGGAGGGTAGCATGAACCTAAGGGGGATATGGTGGAATGTAGAATCGGTCAGATTTTAGAGGATCAAGTAGCGATGTTTGTGGGTGTTAGAACAAAGTCAAGAAGGGAGGCAGAAGCTTATTTCCATCCTAGCATCCTAAGTGTACTTCTGCCATTATGATACCTTTTACATGCCTTGTGTGTTAGCTCCATGGTCCTATTTTAGATTCACGCTAATGTTCAGATTCTAGAATGACAAGTGATTGCCTCATACAACGACTCTACTCTTATCCTGCGATTCAATAAATCCCAGTTTCATGCCCTGAGGGTTAGTGTCTATGTAAACTCATGTCTCTCCATATGCTTGATTCTATTTGCTCAGTTTATTCTTCAGACATGCCTCTATGGATAATCAAATCATGTTACGTTATGTATACTCCGACTTGATTCTTGAAATGGTTTGCGCTTATGATTTCTTTGCTCTAAAGCCCGTGACCTTTGCCTTTGATGATGAGGGGTGGTGATCCCCACCATTCATGTCTTACGTGCCCAGTATGTAAAATACTCATGCCTATTGCGCTCAACTCCCCAAGCCTCACCCTGAGTGGCTTGATCAAGCTAAGTGTCAGTCAAGATCAATTTGTAATCCTTCATTCGTGACACTCCTTCTCCCGCTCTTTTCTTTCAATGATTCTGGTTTATGTAGCCTTGAAGTAGCCTAGATGGGAGGTAGCAGATTCCTTTTCCTTGTTAGTATACTTGATCCACCTTGACTTTTAGGTGTGGGTGAATTATGAGGTAAGGATTAATCATGCGAAATAGTTGGATGAGAAATTTAGTATGTCCGTCTGTAGAAGTTCTTGAATTTGAGATTCTTAGATATGATAGGGAAGATGAGAAAAGTCTTAATAGGGTAAGCTACGAAACCATAAGGTGACAATAGTTATAAGCTTGAATATCGTGATGGGATACATGTGGATATTTCTTTTGCGCAACTAGTGACACTTTTGTTGGGAGCCCTAGGTTAGTTAGTTGTTGTGATAAGAGGGGATACTATCCTTAGAAGACGTTCTTGATGCAAGAGATCTGGTCGAGATAGGTTGAACATGGATAATGGGGTAGTTAGACTAAGACCTTAGTACCTTTATGTGCACTGTTGAGGTTGTTAGTTATGAATGGTAGGGGTGGTATTTAGAAGAGAATAGTTTTCCCGTATGTCCACTTCTCTCAGTTTGGTGTCACTTTCGGTTAACTGTGATTTCTAGAGTATGTTTGTTCTTTATGAGTTTTATCTGAGTTCCTACTCTCATCCTAGACCAGTTATCATGTTGGACATCCAGTTCCTGTCCTATTGGTCATTCTTACATTCTCAGCATGTATACGTGTCTCTTGAAACCAGCTCAGTTTTTATTTCAATTGGAAGTCGGTTACCACGATAGTACTTCAGCTTTTACAACTCAGTTGAAGGAGCTACTTGGGAAGCAGAATCATACATGAAGGCCAAGTACCCTAACCCTTCTCCTTCCGATCCGATTTCAGCTTGAGGTAGTAGTTCCATCCTTAGTATGTCCTTCCGAATCTATTCCATCAGTTTCCCTCACGATCCTAGACTGTATTCATATTTTCAAAGTTGATTCAACCATGTTTTAAGTTGAAAAGTTCAGTTTCTTGTTGATTCTTCAGTTTTAATGTTTTGTGCTTGGTTGGCTGTTTCTTTACAGTTCCCCTTACTTAATTCTTCATTCGAGGATGAATTATCCCAAAGGGAATATATTGTAGCACCCCGTAATCCGAACCAACTATTGAATGCTGAACCCAGTGAGTTTTCTGCATTTTTCTGCAACTGTAGGTCACCACGGGAAGCACAACGGGCGTCGTAGCTCAGACGGCCCGTGGGATGCCCTATGGGAACCAAACAGTGAGACTGTGCCAAGTTTCCTCAGCCCGACGGGAAATCACGATGGGAATTTTAGGTACGACAACCCGTGGGAACTCGCCATCGGGATCCCCCAGCCGTTACTCCCCCATCACCCCAGTTCCCCCGATGGGTTAGGACACGGGCATCGTGGGTATGATGACCCGTGGGAGCAAGCCATCAGATTGATCCATAAATCCTTTCCCCTGTCCGCCTTTCTCTCGAGGGGCAACCCCACGGGAGTCGCAGACGCAATGGGCTGTGGGAGCTCATCATTGGAATGGTCTAGCAGACCTCAACAAAGGTACCCCCTGCCTGACGCCTTGGCCGATGGGCCGTCGTGGGTGCGACGCCCGTCAAGTAGCCCGTGAGGCAGCCCTTTTTCCTGCAGTTTCTTTTTTAAGTCCCAGGGGCATTTTAGTTATTACCCAACCTTTTAACTCCTAAATGATGTCGTTCTGACAATTTCAAGTAGGGTTTTCACCCTCATTAGCCTAAGCTCCTTCTCAATAATTCATTCTTCTCCCAAAAAGGAAAAGTTCTTCTCCAAGCATCAAGCCTCAAGCCTCAAGCCTCAAGCTTCAAGTTCAAGCCTCCTAAATCCTTTCAATTAAAGTGGGTTAGCTTCAATCAAGGTATGTGGTTATTCAACAATGGGTTCCTTTCACCCTTATTCCCAAAATCCTAAATCTTTATTTTGATTTCATGAACTTTTAAATTAGGGTTCTTACCCAATTCTTATGGGTTTTACTATAAATTGCCTTCTCATGATTTTATTATGAAATTACTACTAAATTGCATGATTTTGCATGGGTTTTACATATGAACTCCTATTTTGAATTGAAGGCTAATTATGGTAAATCTTACATGCATGGTTTGATTTTAAAAATTGAGAAATTGATAACATGGATTCTCTTGAAGTTTTCAAGCAAGTGCATGCCTAGTTCCTATATTATATGAAAATGTATGTATTATGAAATTGAACTAGAGCCATGCAAAGTTTTACAAGTCATGAAGTATGCAAATTTCACAAGTTATGAAGTATTATGCAAGACAAGACACCCAATGTACCATCAATGCTCATGAATCATTTTCTAAAATGAAGGTTCGTGAGTAGTATGAAGATACGGGGTATGAACATGTTTATGAACAAGTTTTGACATCTAGATATATTACATGTATGTGAGACTTATACTATATATATATATATATATATATATTGGGAGTAGTATTTAGCACCGAGTTGGACCGGGTGAGAGTACCCTTAGTCTCAGAACTACGTGCCATCGTAGGTGCCCTCTATGGCTTATGACAGGATCCTGGTATGACATGGTTCTAACTTTGGCCGGTTAGGACAACCTTTTCAGTGTGGGTGCATGACACTGGACTCCATGTAGCTCAGCATGGTTTAATGTTGGTTAAGATAAACTCCCACATGTTTATTTTCAAGCTACTAAGTTATATGATACTTTACTTTGAATCCTGACCTTATTTCACATTTTATGCCTTATATCTTGATATTATGCTATCTCTCTACATACACGAACTCATTTCAAGCATGTTTTAAGTATGTTTTAATCATGATCATGCATATCTCACATACTCGGTCCATCCTATAGTACTGACGCATACTTTGCGCTGCATCCTCTTGATGATGCAGATTTAGGTTCCCTCCCTCAGGCTCATGGCTAGAGACCGCATGCCATTTCTAGTCAGTGGTTGTGAGTCCTCATTGTTTGGGGGCTAGTTATGATCCTAGCTAGTTTTGGTTATTTACTTTTGTACCTTGACTTAGCTAGGTCTTGTCCTAGCAACTCCTTATGTCATGTGTAGAGGCTTTTCAGACATAGACAGTATTTGGGTCTTTTTCAAATCATTTTCCTCTTGATTTTTATCTTATGGATTGAGTTATCTAGTTCCTATTATGCTTCTGCTATGCTTATTTGATATACCTGAGTTATGCTATGACCAAGGGTTAACTTGGGACATTTGTGGTCGCGGGTCCCGTGTTACGTCTAGGGGAAAGCCTTGGGGTGTGACAACCCTGGGCAGTATATAAGTCGCCAACTTCGTCTTCTTCACTCTAAAAATCAATTTCTTGAAATTTAGGTCACCGGTGGGCCCATGGGCCTCGCAACCCAAAACTAAAAATGAAAGAGTGCACCATGATCACCACATTAAGTGTGCATACTCAGAGTAAGAAGAAATCTAACCAGGGTAAATGGCTCAAAACAACCAGCCACTTCAAGAAAAAAATAAGAATCAAAGGGGATTTTAATGGATTTAAGCGGATAAAACTCACCAATAAAGATAGAGGAACGATCAAGGCCTAGAAATTTGCACCCCAACACCAAGAGTTGAGTCAAAACAATGCTTAAACTAGCTTGGAGCCATTATCAATGGAGAAATCAGTTTTTAGAGTAAAAAAGACGAAGTTGGGGACTTATATACTGCCCAGGGGTCCTTCATGGCGATCGCAAAGGGACCTCTCGAGGTCGCGAGGACCACGCTGGCTAGACCATCATGATCGTGAAGGCTAGCCACGCGGTCGCAAAGTATAAGGAAGGACAGGCTTCATCGCAATCGCGACAGGCGATCACGCAATCGCGAAGAATAGGGCAACAAGTGCTTCATTGTGGTCGCAAGGGACGAGGCTCGCGATCGCGATTAAGGCCTGAAGCCCTCACCTTCAACTTTTGGAAAACTCAACGGGGCACTCCGGGAACAATTGGAACCCGATACTCAAATACCAAATATGCTACTAGAGTGGAAATAACATTTCAAACTCAACAAAAATGATGAAAATTCCATACAAGGTCATCTTAGAGGAATTTTGACCAAAGTCAACACTAACTAACGCCAACCAAACACCCAAAATAAGCCCAGATCACCCGGGACCCGAACCAACCAACTACCTAACACAAACTCGGCATTCCGAAGCTAACGGCGCTGACGGAATTTCCATCCAAGGCCGTCTTCTTTGAATGTTGACCAAAGTCAACCAAACAAGTCCAACTGGCCTAAAAACACAGAATGAGAGAGAATTCCAAGCTAAAAAACTCTCAAATCCGGACCAAAGGTCTCACTAGACCAAAGTCCATGCTCCAGAGCTAACGAAACTGTCAAAATTTGATTCTGAGCACGTTCACAAAGAATATTGACTGAAGTCAATGATTTCAAAATTTTAAAGCTCTAAAATAAAGAATGGCCAAAAATACCAAACAAACGGCCCAGGCACCGAACTACCGGTCCCAGCAAGCCATAAATTACTTTGGGCCACTATAGGCAAGCTCTAATTGTACAAGAAAGGTGAAAACACATAAATGAACAGAAGGGTCATTACATCATCCACTACTAAAAAGACTTTCATCCCTGAAATTCAGGAAAGAAGGAAGGACTACAGATTAAA
Organism: Jaltomata sinuosa; assembly: GCA_003996215.1. Classification (NCBI taxonomy): domain Eukaryota; kingdom Viridiplantae; phylum Streptophyta; class Magnoliopsida; order Solanales; family Solanaceae; genus Jaltomata; species Jaltomata sinuosa. The sequence continues at coordinate 66,965 of QJPP01002331.1, read as the reverse complement.
GAACAGCAAATACATAGCCCGCACTACTCTCTCGAATATCCCGGGTAGCCTCCTCGATCGGACGACACCCAACAGGACAGAACCAACGAGGGCAACTAAGCCTAAAACTCATTACTAGCCAAGCTAGATTCCAAACTCAAACTCCAAAAGACCAAGGGTCTGCCAACCCAAACTGAACCTCGAGAATCTTAACCGAAAGGCACCGACACAACACTGTAACTAGAGAAGCAAGGTGGTCAACACACAGAACTCCAATCATCAAAACCACAACCAAGTTTAACAGGAAATCCATCAACCCAAAACTCTAACTCATGAACCCGCTGACTCGCAATGCTCTTTTATTCTGAACTGAATCCTTTTACACCACAAACATGAAGCTTCATGTAAATCGAACACTCAAACCACCCTTGAAGCATCAACTGACACACTGAAGATCCATAGTCCCCGCTTATACTTCACTATGAACGAAGCCATCCCTTTTCACTCAAACTTCTTCCAAGCCAATCTATAACCTACTATCCTTTGACATCCAAAACACTAACCCAAAGCACATACTCAAAAACTGTAGTAGTTTTACCCCAACTGACCACCAACCAATGGACGAATACCTCTGCTAATATCAAAGCCGATAACTGAACCCAACTGAATAATCCATTTAAACCCGACTGAAGCTTGCACATCCAAGTTAGGAAAGGTATGTATGAATACCCTGTGTTGACGGAGAAATTTCCAAACTATAAAACGAAACAAACCTCGTTGAACCAGCCCCAATTTGAATCAACTGTATACGAAGGCCCCAGGAAAATCTACCTAAAAGACCCAAGCTAAACCAAGATCTTACAAGGAGTGTGGTAATCTTAGCACGAAGTCCGAAATCACCAGCTATCTCGAAACTCTAAGAATACTCAAACACCATTCAGCTTTGAATTCTCCTTACAACTCTCACCTCAGGAAGAAGTCCACCATACCACGAATATCAAGTCAAAACATCCCGAAGGCAAAGGAAAAGGTGCATGGGGTTCAAAGTTGCCATCTAGGCATAGAAATACTTGCATAGACCTTCAACTGATCCATTTGGCTTAAATCAATCCCTCTACTGTATCATCACACAAGCCAACCATCTCGAAGCACACAACATACCGAACTTCTAGCCCATGCTTGCCAAGTCTAACCAACACTGGGACCTCATATAAAAGACAACCCTTGAAGAAACAACTAATCAAGCTTCCAACCCCCAGAATACAAGGGCGACCACCAACCTCAATATATCATTAGAACCCATAATGGCCTCGCTAGTCTCAACCTGCACAATCTGATCACACATAATATACACCACTGCTGAATCTCAAACTTACACCACTGAGTCTGTCCAACCATTGTAGAAGTAACCTCGTACTATCTAAAACAATACCAAAATCTTGAATGTCCAGCCTAACTCAAAGGTTAGCCAAGGACTAGGTGTCCAAGGCCAACTGTCACTCCACAACTGAAATGAGGAAACAAAGTCGTCTGGACTCATTGCCTTCCAACCTAAGGAGCTGCAACTAAAAAGAACCAACCACGAACCATCCGGAGTAGTTTTCTAGTCTACAATTCTGAAACCCAATTTTAAAATTGCCAACCAAAGCCTCTGTCAAACCCATATGTGTCAATGAACCTTTAGAAACCAAAACCAACTAGGCTATGAACACACAAATTGTTGAATCCATAGATGGTACAGAATCTTGAACCAATCGAAGGAAAATCCACTGAAATCTGTAGATGGTCGAATCAAGTCACCAACCCACAACCCAAAGCGATCTCTCAGTCATCACCTCAGTCAACTACTAGAACACACAAGCATGAACAAGGAGTCATTTCCCTCCTTTTTAAACTAAACAAAAACCATCCTTGGGAAATACTGAACCTTACAAATCCTTTCTAAAATAAGAACCTGGAGCCATTCCCTTAGCTCCCAAACTTACATTGTCAAAACTCAACAAGGTAGGAGAAAATGGGCCGGATGCCCGACTCACCCAATATGCTATGAATATAAGTCAACCACGAGGCTATGATCAACACTTAGTTGAAAATGCTAAAGCCAAACTCAATCACAATACTGATTTAAAAGATCAACAGAGGGCTACGGTCAAAATTCATTCAAACTGGAACTGGGGAAAAAAATAAGACAACCCAACTAGACAAGAAACTGAGGGAGACCATGGGAACAATCCACATACCTGACAACCTCCTAAACCAACCAAATAAAGAGGGTCGATTCTAATCACCCGAAAAACAAAACCAATCTATGCACGCTAGCATAGCCGACACCTCTCAACTTAAGACAAAGCTCAAAACTCTAGCACAACCACCGGTAACACCAAACCAACACAAGAACTGTTAGAAAATGCTAGGAAACAGCCTAGGAAACAACCATCTAGGACCGCTCAAGAGGGAAGACTAAACACAAGCCTAGAGTCACAATGGAACTGGAAGCAAAACCAAGCAAAAAAGAGACTAACAAGAAGTACCCACGAGCTACAACTCCGGGTAAACACCTCACAAGGATAACTCACCCCATCCACTACTAAAGAATAATCTACCAAGAAAACAATGCATAGATACAATTCAACTAGCTAATCAACTAAACAAGTAGCAGGTAAGCATATAAGCAGTTAAATGATAGAAGGGAAAGAATTGCAATGCAAATAGGACTATCACAAGTCGAAGGTAGAAAAAGCCTAACTTGTAGCAATAATATCAGGAACCTCTACCTCGGGCCCACCAAGAGGGTTATCGAACTGATGGTGTCTGACACTGGACTGAGTAGTCGAAGTTGAAGGCTATATCATCCCTCAATGGGGACAGTCTCTAGCATAATGTCCCATCACCCTACAACTATAGGAACCCAATGAAGCTCTACTCTAACGCATGGTGCTTGTTGACTCTGGATGGATACCTTAACCACCCGGCTGAAAGCCATCTCTAACCATCTGAGGACCACCCCTACAACCCTGCACACCACCTCTCCCTGCCTGGGGACCACCCCTACTACTCTGTAGTCCACCTCTGAATGGTGGAACTGAAGCCTTGAGAGATAACACATGTTGACCCTGCTGACTGGAAGATAGAATCGTGGGACAATCCCTAGCAAAGTGCCTCCACACACCGCACTGAAAGCAAATCCCACTAGGTATATATAGGCGAGGAGATCGCACTAAACCTGATCGACCACCACGGCGTACAAAACCTGAAAGCGAACCTTGAAGGATCTAACCTATACCATGTCCGCTAAGTTCAACATGTCCTATACCACCACCCTCTGAAACCTGTGGAGCAACTAAACCTGGCTTGGTAGATAAGAAGCAATGGAACCTATCTCTAGTAGAGAATTCCCTACCTTGAGTCTGAGAACCTTGGAAACTATAATGGCGATGATATTTCTTAGCACTACTTCCATAACCCTCATGGCATAAACCCTCAATAGCCTAAGCTTGATCCACTATCTGAAAGAAGGTCATCCTAACTGTAACCAAATGCTTAGTCGCCAAAGTGAGCGGTGAAATCAAACCTCCAACAAAGCTCTAAACTCTATCAAACTCTGAAGGTACAGCCCTAGCAGTACGCCTAACCATGTCATGAAATCTCACCTCATACTCCAACACCGACATACAACCCTGTTGAAGAACTGGAATCTCAACCCTAACAGAAGCACCACTTGTAGAACCGAGTACTGAAACACCCACCGGAGGACTCAGAGTCCTAGCCATGGTGTCTTGAAGATCTGGGGTCTCTATAAATCAAATCGGAGGCTGGGCTGGCCCCACACCCCCTATCTGATGCGGTAAACCCTCACTCTGAAGTCCTAGCGCTGATGGAAGCACTGAAGCAAGAGGAACAGAAGCCTCGACATCACCTGTTGTCAAACTTATCTTAGGCATCTGAGAAGGAATGAAACAACCAAAGTTTAGAAGTTTATAGAGCCAGAAATGCATGATAAGGAGCCAATAATATGAAACTTTTCCTAACAATGCCACGTAGCCTCCTGCAGATAGGATACAAATGTCATTGTATCAATCCACGAGACTCTACATAGACACTTTCTTCTGTACCATGACACTGGTGAACCTAAAGCTTTGATACCAAGCTGTCATGACCCAATTTCTCTGGTCAGGATGGCACCTATAACCCCCAGTAGGAGAACTAATTCCCATAGCCCAGAATGATTAGTAATGGGCAACTACCTAACCAATACGCATAATAGGCAGAAATAAGTGGAAGCAAAAACCTGAATATATACATAATGAATCTACACCAACCCTAAGACTTGGTATCGATAGTACAAAAGCTTCTAATGGAATGCAAGTGCGAGAAGTATCGAAATGATTAGTACAACTGTCTCCGAATATAGAAAGAGTAACAATACAAAAGATGAAATATGGTCAAGCCCCGATCGTCAGGCGCTCACCATAGTTTCGAAGATCCAAAAGTTGCACGAGTCTCCAACGTGCTCAACGGTGAAAACTCAACTAGTATCTGCACTAGAAAGATGCAGAAGTATACGATTAGCACCAAGACAACGGGTACTCAATAGGCATCATCGGCCGACTGAGCGCATATAAGATATAAAAAAATAGTAAATAGCAGATAGCAAGAAAGAAGTTACAGAAAACAATAGAGGAAGCACAAGGAACTAGCACAAAGAACAGACAACCAAGAGTTCTAAACAATAATGCTAGCACAGAAAACAAATATACACAGAACACAAGTGTAAGAAAGAGGGACGCACCTGGGATCCTTGTAACAATAGTATAAATAAAGAGAGGGAGAATAAGGAACGTGGTGGTATACCGGTAACCTCAAATAAGAAGGAAAGGAAGGAAAGCAACTCAACAAATCAAATAGGAGCCATAAAAGTAATGAAAACATCCTAAAAACACAAACTCTCAAGATAAGCATGAACCGGGATCCATTTCACAATTGAGTTTTTGCCGTTGATCGCGTTAGAGACTCGTGCAACTTTTGGATCTTCAAGACTAGGGTGAGCGCCTGACGATCGGGGCTTGACCACATGTCATCTTTTGTACTATTACTCTTTGTATATTCGGAGACAGTTGTACTTATCATTTTGTTAGTTCTCGCACTTGTATTCCATTAGAAGCTTTTGTGCTATCGATACCAAGTCTTGGGGTTGGTATAGATTCATTATGTATATATTCAGGTTTTTGCTTTCGCTTTGTCTATCTTTATATTCTGCTTCCGCTTATTTCTGCCTATTGTGCGTATTGGTTAGGTAGTAGCCCATTACTAACCATTTCGTGCTAAGGGAATTAGTTCGCCTACTGGGAATTGTAGGTGCCATCATGACTTGAGAAATTGGGTCGTGACAGTAATCACATTTTCTATTTGCTACCATTTGTAGTAGATTCATAATATTTCCCCTATCCCGTTTCTCTGAACTACATGATGACCTGAATTCTCAAGAATGATATACGTAGGTAGCCTTTGCTGACTTTGGTCACACCTTAATTTATTTTCATTCTCCCACTTTTTCATGGGGAACTATGTTTGAGCTGATTTCTGCTTCAACGGGATACGCAGGGGCCACAACGGCTAGGTCATATCACCCCAGAAAATGAAAACTGGGGCAGAATTTTTGAGAAAGGAATCTCAAAAATTAAAAAGGTAAAGATCATACTCCAATAAGTCAGAATGCAAACTATGCCAAAGAGCAACTGAAGTGAATCTCGAGAAAGGATCTCATAATCTCCATAGAGTGTCAAGTCTCTTATCAACGAGATGAGATTCATCACGAAAACTTTAACTGGGGCTGAAATTTTGAGGTCCTCAAAATTTCCACCGAGCTTCATCTGAGAGTTCAGAAAACAAACTCTAAAGAATTTCCCAGCATCAAGAGAATAGAGTCTACTTAAAAAATCCCCAACTGCATTAAAGTCTGAGGTGGACTAATCCCAAGCTATGATGGATTTCTCAAAAGTCTATTTTCGAACATCCCAGCTAGGATGATGAAGCATTTTCTGAGCTCGCTAGCAATGTGTCAGATATATCAAGGCCTCGAGTGAAGGATGTTCATTGGCTAGTACATGACATGATAATATTGGCAGAGATTTTTTCAAACCATATCTCCAAAATCGCTATTCTTTAAAACTTGGCCAAAAATCCTTATAAATTATTTTCTCCTTCATAAATTAAATTTGTCTTACATCTGCCATGACCCGGGAAATCAAGGCAAGTGCCCAAGGATGACAAGCACCCAGCGATGATAAAACAAGACCAGAAGATCGAAGGAAGTCAACACAGATCAGTTTTGCAAAAAACTAATAATTTTACTGTGGACGCAGGTTATCCTAAGAAGTGTCAGGGATGGCGAAAATCCCTTATCATTCAGCATATTCAAAGTAATGCAATGACACTGAATTCCTAAGATCAGCAAGAAAGAGCCAAAATAATAGGAAGGGGCCGAAAGAGGTAGTGTTTTCTAGAACTGACAATTTTCATATAGTTTGCATGAACTACCAGATAAGGAGAGATCAACGACATCCTCAAATCCCCAGCAGATCAGGGATCACAACAAACACATGATGTCTGAAAGTGGTATTTATAGTTGTTTCCAGATACGGGTTAAACTACTCATTTACATTAAGAATAACCCCTTGTTTGTCTATCTACCTCGAAAAGAGGAGGAAGCTTGCAAACAAAATTATTTTGATTAACATTATGAATGCTTTGTTTTCTTAAATTTGTCTGTGATCGCTTGTAAAAGCGACACTGTGTCTATTAATCATTTTTCTTGAAGCGCAGGTACACGAAAAGGAGTCAACGTGATGTTTTCTGACAATCACCGTGAAGAGCCATTTACATGTTTATGTTCATCACAAGGACCATTATCTGCAAACCGCCTCATGGTATTTATCTTATCATCCTAACACTTGTAAGCCACAACAACGGGAGTGTGCAAAGTGTTCAAATCGCAGCAACGGGAATGCACACCACACTTCTAAGTCGCAGCAACAGGAATGCATATTACACTTGTAAGCCATAACAATGGGAATGTGCAGAGTATTCAAGTCGCAGCAATAGAAATGTGCAAATCATGTCGCAACAACGGGAATGCGCAAGGTGTCTAAGTCGCAGCAACGGGAATACGCATTACACTTGTAAGCCACAACAACGGGAATGTGCAGAGTGTTCGAGCCATAGCAACAAGAATGCACATGCAGTCACATGATCAAATGATGTTCGCCACCAAGGTTAAAGAATACATATCGACCAAAGGAAGTCTATAAGACACCATCCAAAATCGTACGATGAACTGGATTTCCCAAAAAGTTGGTAGACCAAATATTGTCTGCAAGCCACAGCTATGGCTGAAATTGGATAGTGTGCAAGATTGCCTAAGATTGTACAGCCCAAGAGTTATCTGTAAGACACAGTGATATCTAAAACCGAATAATGTGCAAGATCGCCTAAGAGTTGGTAGTTCAAGGGTAATTCATAAGTTGCAATAATATCTGAAATTTGATAAAAGTGCAAGACTACTGAAAGATGATAGTCCAAGGATTATCTATAATCCGCGTCATATACAAGTTTATTATGTGCAGGACTACCCGAAGGCTAACAATTCAAGGAAAATCTGTAAGTCGTGGTACATCCAAAATCAGATAAAAGTGCAGGATTACCTAAAGACTGATAATTCTAAGGACATATGTAGGCCTCCTCTATCCAAAGTTGGATGATGTTCAAGATTACTCGAAAGCTGACAAGTCGAGGGACATCTATAATCCGCCTCTATCCAAAGTTGAATGACGTGCAAGATAACCTGAGGTTGATAATTCAATGGATATCTATAAGTCACATCGATATAGAAGATGTGCAAGACTTACTCGAAGTTATATGCAAAGATTGTCACCAATAGGCGAGAGGTCTATCATATTAGAGACTACTACAAGCGGTCACGAAGACCGTCATATTCAATGGCCAAGAAAGTCATCATATTCGAAGAATCATCACGCTCAATTTCCACAAAGGCAATCATGTCTGACAACCACGAGGGCTGTTATGTTTGTTATCACAAAGTTGTTACAAATGGCTACGAGGGCCACACTTTGATATTAGGTCAACCCCCCATAAACGGTCTCTATATTTCTTTGCCCACTCGAGGGCCTATACTTGCAATTGTGTTTGGGTCGACCCCCCATAAGCGGTCTATATATTTGTTTGTGCATTCGAGGGGTTATACTTAAACTTGTGTTGGGTCGTCCACCCCATAAGTGGCATATTCACATGGAGACGTCCACCTCACTTGGTATATTTATATATTCTCCAATATGATGCTTACTTTGCAAATTTGGGTCATCCGCCCTAAAAAGTGACCATTAGACTAACTTTGTCGCTATGTGATGCATATTATTGAGCCATCCACCTTGTTACGATTGAATCATTAACGCATCTAAGTCGCAACAATGGAAATGAGCAAAGTGTTCAAGTTGCGGCAACAGGAATGCACAAAACTAATAATTTTATTCTGCAACAACGGAAATATGCAAAGTATTCGAGTCACAACAACGAGAATGGGCACTAGGTACAACACTGCAAATTGCCACAAACGGTTACAAGGACCATCACATCAAATGGCTACGATGGTCATCATATTCAAAGATTACCACAAAGGCAATCATATTCGATAGCTACGAAGGCTATCATGTTTACTTTTCATGGAAGTTGTTATTTCATAAGACATAGACAGGAAAGGATGACATCATCTTCAAGAAACAACAGATGCGAAAATGAGGTACAAAGCTATCTCTCCTTATTGAGATACTTTACTACTAATAATTTTGTTTCAAAATATTCCCAAGAACATCCGAGAGGATGAAAATCTCAAACCAGAACAACAGGTGCAGAACATGTCAAGAAGACATCATAACACATGATTCGAATGTAATCCAAAGATTAGGTATGAAAAAGAAACTCTCTCTAAATGAAATTACATTACCACTAACAATTTTGCTTTGAGATTTTTCTGAGAGAATATAGGAAGGATGAAATTATCAAAATAAAACCACAGGTGCGGACTACGCCAAAAAGGACGCATTACAACGTGGAACTTTTTCTTAGCAGTGAACTGGGACTTAGTCCGAAGAGGAATATCAAACTCTTTGGACGCGAGCTGAGGAACGACTTCCACCGCCATCAAACCATACCCATGTCAGAAGGAATGTGGGTATTTTTCTTATTGGGTCTTAGTTTCGCATCCAGAGTATTTTCTAAACTCACACTGAAAGCAATATCCCTCTTCTTTCAAATCCTGGTGACAATACACCTCGAGTTTTAGAAATTATGTCCCAATAAAATCTTATCTATGGATGTGAGGGTCCCACATTTGTAATTTAGATGATTACAATCCTCTTTTCAATAACTGAATTATTTGTCACTCATCCCGAGCCAAAGGTTGTCTTAACATAAAGATTACATTTTCCACTGATTGAGTCAAACTACAAGTCACCTGACTCTCAAGTCTTGGGATATGTAGGAGGGCTCTATGTTTAAAACTCGGATGCATTCCTAACTCCCCCGAATCCTCTTACTCCATAGCTTTCCGGTCTCTCCTTAATTCGAAACTGGAATAGTTTTGAACACTTTGAAAGTCGTGCGTAAAATCAAGTATCTTGAACTACAATTGGCCTGAATTCTCATGTAACCTAGGATATGAAGGAAACTCGATGCCGGAGTTCGGCCATAATTCCTTGAAATTCGTGCTAGAATCAATCGCTTTCTAGAGATGAATCTGTGGTTGGATAAAATTGGGGACGTCAATTCCCTTTGCCTAGGGTTCCTTGCACTCACCCAACCCAAAGGGAGGGGCAGTTGTGGACATCCAATTTTTATCCTCCACATTACAAATTAATCTTGAGCTTTTTTAATTTTTAAATAATTTTGAAATAATCATTTTGTGGAAAAAAGCAAAATATTCTCCAAATCAGCTTTTATAAAAGTTTTAAGTAAGAATCTATATTTTTTCGTATTTAATTATATGGAATTATATAAGTTTACTTAAGAAATTATCTTAAAGTTTAATCTCATGAGAAAATCCTTTTAAATTAAAAATGCTTAATTTTCCTCCAAATTGATTTAAATTAGGGATTAATTGAATAATTAATTTCATAATTTGAAATGAGATAATTATGCTCTAGACATAATAATTATTTCAAGTGGTTTAAAATTTAAAGAAGCTCAAATGGTTAATTTTGATTAATTCATCTCTAGACTAATTCCTTAAAATCATTTAAGTTGGCCAGATTTCCCTAAATCCTTCTTAATTTGGCTATCTATTAAACCTAAAAGTGGTCACATTTTGCAAATGCGGCCAAATCCCAAATAATTTACCCTCCATCTTATAACACCTTTTGTCATCAGCCTCTTTTGGGCTCAAATCAACCTCCAACCCGCCTACAGCCCACTCTATTTCCCCTTTGACCCGATCCAACCCACAAATAAAACACCCTTATACCCTTCTTTCTATCATTCTCTCTTAACATTGATAACCAAATGACCCCTCTTGCCTCTCTTCTCCCAAGTGACAACAACTCAGCAAAACCCTAGCACCACAGCCCCATCTCATCATTTTCTCCGTAACAAATCGCATGCTTAGCATGAGAGGCCGCTCCTGGAACTCTCTAGAAGGAGCGATGTGTCCTCATCCGCATTGCTCATCATCCTTGTCAGGAAAAATCTCGCTCAATTTGTACCAAATAGTACGAAATCAGTGAGTTGTCCCTTATCCTCTCAGAGAATTCAAAATCCTTCAAGAAATTCCTAAAAGACCTTGAAAATCCCTCATCCCACATCGGTGAAACCCTCAAAAATTTCCAAGTTTTCACCTATATAAACCCCATTGTTTTCACAGTGTGGGTAGGTTTTGGCAAGTATTTTCATGGCTAGAAACTCTTTAAGACTACTTTGAGTGTGAGTTTTGGCTAGAAAATCTGAAGTTTGCCTTTCCGGTGGTGTTGAAGTTCTCCGTCGAAGCTCGAGTTTAGGTTCACTGCTCCGAAAAAAGGTAAACACTTCACCTTTACATTCTTCTTCTTTTCTTTCTGTATTCGTAGGGTATCATGTATAATTTCGTTGTTGGAATGGTCTTGTTTGACAATAGTTGTGCTTTGTGTGAGAAAGTTACGGAAAGAATGCTAGAATCTATTTTCTTTTGTTAATTATAACTGATTTTTTGAGGTAAATTCTAGGGATATTAGTTGATATGGCTACTATTTTCAGGGTTGAATGTGTTTTAGAGTAAATACCATTGTGATTACTTGTGTGTGCAAAGAGGAAATCTTAAAAGTCTTCTTATTCCACAATGATAAGTAAGACTTATTAAGAAGAACAGTAAGAAATTGGCTTTTGGGACTGCTCTTTAGCTCTTCCCAGAAAATAAACGTTGAAATTAAGTTTAATTTTTGGGTTTTGTTCTAGTTTGCTTGAAAGAATCACTTGTCGATAGTATACTGTCCATGTGAACCATAAGGAAGTATAAGATTATGTCTTCTTTGGATCTACTAGATAACTTGAGTGAAGATGTATCCGTTTGGATTCAGTTTTGTTTACTTATAAAGATTTCTATTTTTCCTGAGTTGTCTAAGATAATAGTCATTCCTTGTCCGAGATAATTTCTCAGATGAATTAAGTATTCATCGAAGTTCTTTTGGTTCACAATACCAAAAGGAGGTCAATGGATTAAGATCTGAGAGTGAAGTCTTTTCTTTGTGAGTTCTTTTGGAATCAGAAGTAGAGATGGAGTATATATTCATCTTAGCATGCCTCCAAATCTGCAGGTTCGTGGTTCAACTGCTAATGAGCGCTGATTTTTTTCTCTCATTCTTTGTTATGTTATAAATGTAAATACCTGATATCTTTTGTAAAAGCTTTTCTTTTCATTTATCTTGACGCTGTCAGCAGGGGTGTTAGTCCACCATGTTTAGAGTAATTTATTAGTCGATTTCTCATGTCTATACAAGGCTCTACAATTGTTGTAATTCTCTATAAATGTTTTGTCCTCATCCCCTCTATGATATGAGAGGGAGGTAGGTGAAATGAGTCTTCATTATGACTTGTTTTCACTTATCATTTGATTGGTAGAATTGTTAGTGTTATAATTGCTTTATGTGTTTTGTATTCACTTTTTCCTGGAAAAATGCACGTATAAGAGCCCTCAATGAACTTTGCCTTTTCTTTCCTCCCTCTTTACTTCTCTTTTAAAATGAGGAAGGCTAAGTGTAAGTAATATAGGCTTCTTTTCCCCCATTGATGCTACTTTGATTCTGCCTAGGGAGAACTTGATATTTCCCCATAATAACTGTCGAATAGTGAAGGTTCATAATATTAGTTCACAGGTGCATTCTTTTGATCTCTATGATGTGTTTATAAAAAACATGCTTTATTTTATCATTATCCATGAAGCTTCAAATGATCGTTTTGTTTGTTTTCTTTGAAGGCATAACCTGTTGAGTTGCTAGTGTATTTTACTGTGTATGCTCTATAGTTTTGCTTGCTTAAATTTGACATGATGGAATTGGTTCTTGGACGGATACTAATCTACTTCTTTTCTTTGTCATGTGAAACTGCCTCGAGTCCTTTGGACTCCTCAAATCTTCTTTGCATTTCTGTTGGGCTGTGGTCCAACACCTCATTCCATATCGAGTCAGCTTCAACGCGATTATGGAAGCAATTATTACAGGTGTTCGAGACGGAGAAATGGGCCAAAAGTCCTGAAAAGTGACAGCAGCGACGGTCCAAAATGGGCCAAGATTGAAGGATTGGGACTCAAAGTCTGAATGAGCAACGACAGCCCAAATGGGCAAAGAATTCAAGGAAATTGGGCTAAAATTCCAAGTTACTGAAGTAGCAATGGGCTAAGAAGCCTGTAACTTAGATTTAGGACATGTTTTGATAATTCTGAGATTGAGCAAAGGCTTAATCAATTTTCTTTCCTTTCAACTCTATTTTTGTGTAGTTTAGGATTATCTTGTATTATTTTGATTGACATTTAACTTGGTTGAATTTTCTCCAAAGGAAGAACTTTTCTTATTCTTAATTTTATCTTCTTTAGCTACTTGTGTAAACTTTCCATATCAAAACGTTTTCCTACCTATAAAGTATAAAATTTTGCTTACTGTTTCTTGCCTTGAAATATAATCATGCTTTCTTCTCAAAAAATGCTTTAAAGAATTTCAACTTTGCATCTACATATTAGGTGAATTTTCTTTCAATAGACAAATTTCATATTTTTCAAAACAAATATTTTCAAAAGTTAGTTTAAATAAGTTGGTTTTAAAATATTGGATAACCGCAAGTTACTAGACGCTTTTAATTCCATAAAAACCTTCTAAAAGCGTTTATAAGAATTGCTTACCCTAAATCTCTGAATTTTTGAAGTTATATATGTTTTTAGCTTTAGAAATTTTTACAAGTTTTTCTTGGTTTTTCTTTAATTAAACTAAGTGGCGACTCTTCTTTACTTGAAAGTGTTTTGAAACTTTAATTAGATTTTCGAAATAATTTTTCAAAATCTAAAACTATTTTTCCCCCAAAACAAATACTACTCTATAATGTATGCAAATTGATGTTTATACCACTTCTCTAGCACAAAGATTTGAGTACATTTTCCCAAATGATAACTAACTTAATGCCAAGAAATTTTGTTAATAAGAAGATAAATTCATATAGAAGAAAGAAAGTTTCTACATTTTCCTGTCATAAGTTATAGTTTCCTAACATACAAGAATAAACAATCAAATGCAGGAGTCACAAAATAACAAAAATACATTGAATTTTAAAGGAAATTGCATAATCTAAATAATACTCTAAACATTTAGATATAAGTTGCTAATTCTTTTCATGGGTTGTCTCATTAAACTTCATTGATGTCTTCCTCATACTTTGGGATGATTAGCAGGGAGAAGAAATTACTCCCACTATTCACATCCTAAAAAGAAATTTAAAATAAAAAATAAAGTATTAAAATGGAGAACCATCATAGAGTGAAAAATTTCAGAAAAATTCCAATGAATCTATCAATATCTGCAGTAGATTTCATTTTTAATTATATTATTAAATAATGCAAATATAAAAAGTAAAATCATGAGATCTAACATTAAGCAAAGATCGAAAATGAATGCTTTTTGTTTCGTGAAGAGTCCATATAAGAGACAATTAGATATTAAGAGAAATATTTTTGTTAACAATACATGTATAGAAGAATGTGGTGTTAAAGGCTTTGTAACTTAATAGTGTGTAAGTTACAAAGCCTTTAATACCACATTCTTCTACACATGTATTGTTAACAAAAATATTTCTTTTAATATATAATTGTCTCTTATATGGACTCTTCACGAAATAAAAAGCATTCACTTTCGATCTTTGCTTAATGTTAGATCTCATGATTTTACTTTTTATATTTGCATTATTTAATGATATAATTAAAAATGAAATCTACTGCCGATATTGAAAGTTTCATTGGAATTTTTCTGAAATTTTTCACTCTATGATGGTTCTCCATTTTAATACTTTATTTTTGATTTTAAATTTCTTTTTAGGATGTGAATAGTGGGAGTAATTTCTTCTTTAAATATCTAATTGTATCTTATATGGACTCTTCACGAAAGAAAAAACATTCCTTTTCGATACTTGCTTAATGTTAGATCTCATGATTTTACTTTTTATATTTGCATTATTTAATGATATAATTAAAAATGAAATCTACTGCAGATATTGATAGTTTCATTGGAATTTTTCTGAAATTTTTCACTCTATGATGGTTCTCCATTTTAATACTTTATTTTTTATTTTAAATTTCTTTTTAGGAATAAAGTGAAAAATTTCAGAAAAATTCCAATGAAACTATCAATATTTGCAGTAGATTTCATTTTTAATTATATCATTAAATAATGCAAATATAAAAAGTAAAATCATGAGATCTAACATTAAGCAAAGATCGAAAGTGAATGCTTTTTGTTTCGTGAAGAGTCCATATAAGAGACAATTAGATATTAAAAGAAATATTTTTGTTAATAATACATGTGTAGAAGAATGTGGTGTTAAAGGCTCTGTAACTTAATAGTGTGCCTAATCATGTAATTAGTTAGCTAATGGTAGTTAGTTGTAATATCTTTAGTAGATAGATATTTAACTAATTTTTAGATATTTTGGAGTCTAGGTTTGTTAGTTAAGCTATATAGAGTAGGAAGTTACACATTTACACTTGTAATGTTTATTTGAGCTTTCTTCAGTAATGAGAAATTTCTCTCTTCTCCTTCTTCCTTGATTCTACTCCTTTGATATTCCATAACTATGCTTGTTAACATGGTATTATATCGTCAAGGTTGATATTTTGATTAACTTAGTTAAAAAAAATTCGAGTAGAATTGCCATTGGAGGACTTTCAAGCTCAAGCAGTTTGAATTTCTGGAATTGCCATTTTCAGTTTTCCTTACTACGAACTTGAAGAATTCTACAGCTGAAGAACAATTGAGGTGAAATCGACTCATAAGAAGGATTGTGAGATCAATTCAGTTGTCGTATGTACAGAATTTGCTCAGATCTAACAACAATCGATGACACACATTGAAGAACCAGCTACTGGATCTACTAGTTAGACTCAGTTTCAACAGAAAGCATCACAAGTTGATGAAGATCATCCAAATCATTCTTTATACATTCCTTCATCAGACAAACAAGGTTAATTCTCATCTCAGTACAACTTCAAGATTCCAAAATTACTCATTGTGGTGTAAATCATTGAATATTGTTCTACTTGACAAAAATAAACTAGGATTTGTGCTAGGAACTTGTAGAAAAGACAAGTATGATCCTAGTATTCATAAACTTTGGGATAGGTGTAATGCTATTGTTCTAGCATGGATTATGAACAAAGTGTCAAAGGATTTGGTGAGCATTGCGATCTATGGATCAGATGCTCACAATATGTGAGAGGATCTAAGAGAAAGGTTTGATAACGTTAATGATTTAAGAGCATTTTATCCGTATAAAGAGATAACTTCTGGCTCAGGATATGTCCTTGTATCATGTACTTCTCTAGGCTGAGAGAGTTGTGCAGTAAGTTGTGAGCATTGTTTCTATCTCCCTCATGTCCCTGTCTCGAATCTAAGTAGCACAGTGAACATTTCCAATTACACCGGATGTGGAAATTTCTTATGGGCTTGAAGGAATCCTATAACAATGCTCGAAGTCATATTCTAATGATTTTTCCCTTTCCTAGTGCAAATCAAGGATATGATCATAAATGTTTAGAGTCAAAGGAAAATTTTGATGAATGGTGAAAGCAGTAAATCAACTGCTCTTAGGAGCAACAAAACTACAATTGTAGTCGCACTAGTGGGTCTATCAATTAAAGAAGTGGTTACATGAATAATAGTGGAGGTTACTACATTAATAGTGGTGGATATAACAATCGAGGTGGTAATTACAATAACAATAATAATAATAATAGAGTAAAATTCAAGTTTAAGAACAACTATGGAAAATCTTATCTGTTATGTAAGTATTGCAAATTCAAAGGTCACGCAAAAGATATTTGTTATAGGCTACATGGCTATCCAACATATTACAAATTTAAAAAGAAGGGAGGCAATCCATCTAACAATGTCTAAGTAAATAGTGTCGCTAATTCAGGATCAGTTGCTCTTTCTTCTAATGAAGTAGGATACTCTTCTCAGGTCAATCCACAGATCAATGCACCAGCTTCTTACAATGCATCTATATTTGGACAGGTTTCAGCCTTCACATGTGTACGTAGTGGTGGTAAATGGGCTGTTTGAGCTGAAGTTGGACAGGTCAAGATGGACTGAATAAATAATTGGGCTAATGCCCTAACCTGCCTAAAGTTTATTTGGGTCAAGATGAGTTGGGTCAAGATAGGCTAAGTAATGTGCATTACCCAACCCGCCTAATTTAACCCAAAACTTTACAATATTCTCAGTTCTTAAACAAATCAAAATCCAATATCTTAAAAAAAATATATAAATAAACACAACTCTATAATTCTTAAAATTATAATTTTGATAAAATTCAATATGTATACCCACCTTCCAAGATACGATAGCAAAAAAGACTAAATTTAATCATTTGATTATACACTTAATTGAACAGTGGTTTAATTTTATTATAAGTTTTTCACGACCTAATTTTTCAGGTCATTATCCCTTAGCCTAGAACAACACATAATGAGCTAATAAGAGAAAGAGATGCATACATGATATCAAATGCTAAATAAAGGGAAATAAGAGGAACAAGCATATATATATATATATATATATATAAAGAGAGCGAGGGAAGGAGCAAAATATACAGAAGAATCCCCCAAGACCTGGTATCACTTAGTACAAGAGATACTACAATATAAAGAGTAATAAATAATGGTAAATGTATGTATAATAGTCTCCAAAAAAATACGAAGAAGACCAATCCAAATGTAGATAGAGATAAATCAACTCTGGACGCCAAAAGCTCACCCTAAATCTCCAAACAACAACTCCGCATGAGGACGCCATCAGCGACGATAACTCATACTAGGGTCTGCATGTAATGACTCTTTTCATCATTATGGGTGAGCTATTTGTACGAGAAATCAGACTAGAAAACTTCTGGGTTGGGGAGTTGAAAATTTTGGGCTAGGCTAGTCTCGGATGATATCTGAACAAGGTGAGGTCTAAGGTGATCCAGGAAAGGAGTGGGTAAAATATCTAAGTTTGAGATGGTTTATATATTATCTAAGGTGTTAAGGAGTTCGTAGGACTTTTCTAAAATGAACTCGGGTGAGTAAAACTCTTGATATCAAACTTGACGTAAAGGGGTTGGTCTGGAACGTTAAGATTTGAAGGTGTGTTGTGAAATAAACAAAATTGGAAGGAATCCTGAGTTTCTATCCCATGTTAACTGCTATAGCGGGTGAAACGCTGCTACGACAATGCTACTATAATGGAGAAATTCCTATTTTAGAGGGAGTTAAAGGCGGTGAACCCCGCTATAGTGGGTGGCTTCCACTACGATGGCACTGCTATAGTGGGATTGGATCTCTATAGCGGGATAAGAAACTGTAAATGTTGAAACTTCCCCAAAAATATTCATTCTTTCTCAAGAATGTTTTGAGAAAGGACTGAGGTGACTTTAGGCAATTTCCACTAGTTTTCCACCATAATCCTTCGCTAAGGTAAGTATTTTGTTCTTCTAATCTAGTACTTTCATTCTTGTGGCTTAGAATCATAAATTACAGGCTTGGGGAAGGGTTTAACTTAACCTAGATTGGATTTTCTGGTGAAAAAAAGGAATGTGGGGATAAACAACCTGGGTTTCTTGAATTAGGTTGTTATTTAAAGGTTCCTTACCATAATTCACTGGCATAACCATAGAATTGGTAGTCAATAGGTGAATTTATGGTGGGAGGGCCCTGGGATAGGTGAAATGGTTATAAAATTGGCATGGGGTTTGGGATTAAGTTATAATCCGAGAATATTTAGTCCATTTGGGTCAATTTGGTGTTTATGTTATTGTTTTTAGAGCAAGATCAAGCTAGAGTTTTGAGAAATTAGAAGGCTCCGATCCAGTAGAGTATTCGGGTTTGATTTGAGGTAGGCGATGATTGAATTGTTTCCCAAATTATGTTATGTGGGCTTCTTAACTATTTTATTAGTATTTGTTGTACAATACATCTTTAGGGAATAAGGGAATGAATGTGAAATGATATCTTGTTTTCAATCTCTTGCAATGAACGTGTCTTAAATACTTGTTGGCTTTACAAGTGTGGGTTGTGTTTCATTGTGATTGTGATTCTGTGATATCTGTGATATTTCGGTTAGATCGAGTACCACGCATGGTACAAATTATTGGTTGGCTCAGGTACCACGCCTGGTATGGGATGTCTATCGATTAGCTCGGCTACCACGCTTGGTACAAGTTCTATTATGGTTGGATAGAGTACCACACCTATTACATATTTTATTGTTCTTTAGTGTGTTAGTTCCATGAGTGAATTGGGTTTATTCATTGTGATGTATTTATTACATGTTGGTCCATGAGTGGCCAAATTGGTGTGTTTAAATGCTCAGATGGTTATTGTGTAGACCAGAATTGCATGTTAAACACCATAGACTACGTCCTAAGGATGCTTGGGTGGTCTGGGTTACTATAAAGGTATGTTGAATCTTATATGGGTTGTTATTGTGGTTCTTGGACATGTTTGATGTCGTTGTTAAGTCAGGATTGATGACTGATAGTCTTGCTTATATTCACTGACTTGGATTATACATATTTGTCATGTCTTACTAAGTTATAGTTATATGTTCATATTTCATATATTTGGAGCTGGCCGATGATCCTACTAGTACACTGTTGTTTTGTGTACTAATAATACACTTGCTCTTCTTTTGTTGAGTATAGAGCATATTCCGGCAGCGGTTGCACAACCTCAATTATGATACAGACGCTTTCTTAATCTAAGGGTGAGATGCTTCTTTCGGGATACCATGGGCTACCATGGATTCATCTACTTGTTCTAGTCCATTGTTCGGAGTCAGATTTCTTTTATTTTGGGGTTGCATCCCCGTATTCTGGATTATGTTAGATGTTTTGGTACATGACTTCCAGATTCTAGAGGTTTATTTCCGTAGGTATTTTATTATTTACTATTAGATGTGAATCTTGGCTTTATCTAATGCAAACTGGTTTTTAGCTGCTTAGTTTTGTTTAAGTGTTGGCTTGGGTCTTTGGTTCTTCCACCGGGTGTTTAGTGTGGGTCCCACCATGGAGGTTTAGTTAGTGAAAAAGATGGTATTAGAGCTATAGGTTCATTGATCTCGTTGTACCAAAATGAGTTTAGTAGAGTCTTGTAGAATGGTAAAGAGACGTCTGTACTTTTTTTCGATTGGCTATAGGACTTTAGAAAACTATCTCTTCTTTGTTCCTTTGTGTTATAACTTGATTCCAATTGCGATCTAGTGATCCAAATTGGTATTTGACTTTTTTCATTCTTTTGTCCGTAGATGGTTAATACCAGAAGCAACAGAGCAAGGACAACAGGTCCAACTGCGGGACTAGCAGCTCGAGGGCAAGGAAAAGGCAGGGGCAAAGGGAGAGTGACACCCGCCAAGGGTGGAGCTCAAGCAGCTACTAAGCAGAGGCCGGTGACCCCTCCCCCACCCCAGGATCATGTTGAGGATGCTGAGATGGTACACAAGGATGGTGCGAACAAGAGATGGCGACACCAGATGGAAGTGCAGGCCTACTTTCTATATCTTCTGAGGTCATTCAACAAGTGTTGGAATTTCTGAGCGGGCTAGAAGGTACTGGAGCCACTCCACTATGCTATTATTTTAGGTTCCAAGTGCTCATCCCGCTATTGCCATAGCTCCCTGGATGGATGAAGCTTTGGGTACTGATGCATTCTTCCATCTGATACTAGGCCCTATCATGACCGAGATCGAGCATGAGCTGTTGACTAAGTTCTTGAAGCTCAAACCTCCATTATTTCATAGTACAGAGAATAAGGGTGCCTTCGAGTTTATTATGGATTACTATGAGATGTTGCAAAAGTTGGGTATTGTACAGCAGCATGGGGTAAAGTTTATGACTTTTCAGCTGCAAGGTGATGCCAAGCAGTGGTAAAGGGATCATGTAGAGTGTCATTCATCATCTAAGACAGCGCTGAGCGCTGATAGCTTGTAGTGAACAACCCCATTAAGAAACCATGCCTCCGATGACTTGGGCGCAGTTTTATACCCTATTTTTTGGAAAAATATATGCCCATGTACTATCAGGGATCACAAGAAGGATGCATTTCTGGACCTTTAACAAGGCAGCATGTTTGTTGCAGCTCATGAGGCTAAGTTTCATGCCTTGTCTTGCTATGCTACCCAACTATTGGGCATTGAGAAAGAGAAGATTCATCTATATGTTAAAGATTTGAATACTGACTTGCAAGTTCTATCCGTTCATATGAATTCTGCAGGGAAGAGTTTTAATGAGGTGACTGGCTATATGAAGAAACTAGAAGGGGTTAAGCAAGTTGGTGTAACGACCTGTTCAGTCATTAATAAAAGGCACCTCATTATTGGTGAGCTATTCGTGTGAAGAGCGGGTTGAAAGTTGGAAATTTTGGGCTAGGCTACTCTCGGACAATTTCTAAGTGAGGTAAGGTCTTAGGAAATCTGGTAAAGGAATGGGTAAAATGTCTAAGGTTGAGCTAATTTTTTAGTTAGTTAAGGCATTAGGGAGTTTGTAGGACTTTTCAGAAGTGAATTCGGGTACGTAGAACTCTCGATATCGAAGTTGATGTGAAAGGGTTGGTTTGGAACGTTAGGATTTCAAAGTGTGTTGTAAAATGGGCAACTTTGGGGGACTTTCCGAGGTTCTGTCCTATGTCAACCTCTATAACAGTTGACACTGTACTACAACGATGACTGTTATAGTAGAGAAATTCCCACTGTAGCAGAAGTCAAGGTGGTCAACTCTGCTATAGCGGGTGGCTACCACTATGATGGTACCGCTCTAGCACGATTTGGTTGTTATAGCAGAATGACGAGACCAGAAAACCCAAAAACAGGTTTTATAATTTATTCTCTCCTCTTCAATTTCAAAGAGGTGAGGGTTGCTCCAAAAACCCTCCTAGGATACTCCAAGGCCTTGGAGTCATGGGGAGGGGAGATTCCGGCAAAATAGAAGCGAAACCATGGATTTTGGGCTTGTTCTCCATCAAGAAATGCCTTCACAGAGTTAAATTCTTCTTTTTCAGACCTCTACAACTGATGCATGACATCCAGATAGGCTAGGTTTTTCATTGAGTAGACTTAGACCTGTATCTATTTCATATTTATGTTATAGAATGACAGGAGGATTAATGTTTAGGCCTTCGAGCACGGAGTCTAGAGGAAAATTGTATTGTCTGGCTAGATTTTTGAAATGGGAATGAGGAGGATAGGGTATGTATTTTATTCTTGGATATTTATATTTGTTAATTGATGTGTGATGTAAGAATCCAGGAAAACTAGATTGTGGGGCAGGTTCGGGGAACCAAAAATGTTGTGAATTAAATAAGTAGTTTGTTATAATGGGTTTTTGGGATGATCTCAAATAAGGGGAATCGAATAAATAGGAAGGGTTGGAGTTTCAATGTTAGGGGGTATTTTCCCTGAACTGTATTTGGTTTTAAAGAATGGTTCAAGATGTGTTGTTGCGACTATATGTGTCTACTGGGTAACCAGGGAGTTAGTCGTCGGACAGGTTGTCAAGATTGAGGGTATGAGCCATGTTGCCGGGTAGGTGATAGTTGTTATTTTTCCAATCCAAATATGTGTTCATGTATTAACTGTGGCTTAGCATTGTACGTATATAGCATGCCTAGGGAATGGAACTGTGAATGTCAATTATGTGAAATGAATGTGTTTTATTGCTTGTTGGTTTAAAAGGGTGATGTTGTTCATTTATTATTGACTTGCTAGATTATGTGTGACATTTGGTTGGCTCGGGTACCATGCCTGGTATGGGATACTAATAGTTGGCTCGGGTACCACGCTTGGTACAGGTTCTATAATGGTTGGCTCAGGTACCACACCTGGTACAGGTTATATATCGGTTGGCTCGGGTACCACGCCTGGTAAAGGTTCTATTATGGTTGGCTCAGGTACCACGCCTGGTACGAGATTGGTTACTATGTGTGTTGGTTCTTTGAGTTAACCGAGCTTATCTGTTATTGGTACTACTTATATGTTGGTTCCTTGAGTGAACCGGGCTTATCTATTATTGGTGTTACTTACATGTTGGTTCCTTGAGTAAATCAGGCTTATCTGTTATTGGTGTTACTTACATGTTGATTCCTTTAGTGAACTGGCTTATCTGTTATTGGTGTTACTTACATGTTAGTTCCTTGAGTGAATCGGGTTTATCTGTTAGTAGTATTCATTACATGTTGGTTTCCTGATAGTGTCAGGATTTAATATTAATCGACTTACATATTGGTCCTTGAGGGGCCGAGTTGGTGTGCTTATGTGATAAGGTGGTTTCGTTTTTAAATCGAGGTTGCATGTTAATGCCATAGACAATGTCCTAGGGATCCTTGGGTGGTCAGGGTTGCTTGTAAGATGTGACATAATTATATGTGGTCTGGTTACTTGCATAGTCTGGCATGACTTACATGTATGTTGAGTCTGGATGTCGACTGGGGGTCTTATTGATAGTCATATGGACTTGGTTATTTCATATCATTTGGTAATATTTGGTTGATGTCGTACCCTTGTAATTCCCATTTTGGGTAAGAGTGACATGCCGATTAGCAGTGATGTTTGGGCTAGTTGGTCACAATACTAGGGGTTGTGGGACGTATTGCTTGATAGGTTCAAGACACGTGAACTTGGAGGGCCTAGGGTTCCTAGAGAGTCAGGTTTGACTGAGTTAGTGAAACAAGGCTAGTATTTTGTGAGTGCCTGAACCGATGGGGTGTCAAGGGTAAGGAACCTTGGGGGTTGAATACATGGAAACTCATAGGTAGTCCATCGTTTGGCTAAGGGCTAGGGTCAAGGTGTTTGACTTAGGATCCTAACTTTAGTCCAGGTGGAGAATCAAGGTCTTATAGGTTGCCTCTCAACTGGCTAGTAGGGTTGTATAGTAAACCTGATTGTTGAGACTGGAATCATGGAGGTGCTTATAGTGGTGGGCATGATGTGTGACTTGGGAAGTCTAGTGTAAGGTATGATTTGGGAAGTTTTAGAGTTAAGTGTGGCCTGAGAGGTCCTGTGTTAATGTGATTATGGGAAAGTCCTAGGTGTTACGTTGAACTAGGAGGTAATAGTACAGAGTCTCCCAGATGTGGAGTTGGCGGCGGAATGGGGTAGGAAGGCTTGGGACAGAACGTACAGGTTGTAGTGGTAATAGTCCTAAAGTAAGAGTGGATGTTGAAGGAATGGATATAATTGTAATTTGTTGCATATTTCTCTTAATTTCTATTATAATGGTATGTAGTGGATTCAGGTCGATCAATGATGCCTACCAGTACGTGTTATTTGTACTGATACTACTTTTGCTATACCTTTCTTGGGTATAGTCTGATTGGAGGATCAGTGATATTTCTTAGGTACAAGATGATAGCAATCTCCAGCAACTTCTACTCTTTGGTTCCACGGTGGAAGTTGTGTCTGGTCTTTATTTCTTGTATTTCTCCTGTAGTAGCTCTTGTACTTGTTTAGACTAATTCCTAGGGAGGGTTGTTTTCAAATTGAAAAAGGTTTTATTGTATTTCAAATTTGTAATGTTTTCTTTTTCAATAGAAAAGGGTTTCTTTCTTTCTATATTTACCTATTGGATCGGGTGGTAAGGATTCTCCTATCTAGGTGCTTAGAATAGGTGCCCACACGGCCCAGTAGTTGGGTCATGATAAATAGTATCAGACTCTAGGTTACCGGTCTCCCACTACAAGAGCATTTTCTTGCCTCACTGTGAATATTTTGGCCTGGGAGTAGCCATAACTTGATTCTGTGTGCTTTAATTAGTGATAAAATTGTTGTGTCTGGAATTGAGATTTCGTGTTACATTTTGGATAAGGACTTATCATTGGTTAAGATGGTAAAGGGACAAGACTTATGACTTTAGGGAAGCTCCAGTTTCAGGACAGTCGGGCTTGGTTAAGAACCATGGGAATAAGGGGGTCATTCTTGTGTGTGAGCAGAAGTGTTTTATTGTGATCAAGTTTTCTCTCGTAGTTTGTGACTAAATTTAGAATAGTGTGATGCTATGTTTCGAATTATACAGTGCTAGGGATGTGACGAGTCACTGACGTATATATATTTTACTCCCACTCTATCAAATAATAGTATAGAAAGATGTCGAACCCACAAAGATTGGTTTATCTATTCTACAGATGTTTCTTTAAGTACTATTCGAGAAAATCGGAAAGAGTTTGAGTGGTGAATTAGCTAGTTAATAACTTGTAAATAGAGAAAATATTTTTATTTTTCACAATATGTTAAAAGGTGTTGGGATCCTGACTTCACTCGATATTTCCCTTATAAAGTAAATTCTTTATTCCTTAATTTCTATTTCTCATAAAAGTACAAATACCTCTCACGATTATATTTATATATTATTACTGAAGTTGAACAATTAATTACACTCCTCTCGGTCATATAATTTAATTGTCAAAATAGTAATAGTAAAGAACCAGAAATATATACTTGAACTAAAATACACTCTTGAAAGTAAGTCCCTATCGGTTACCTTACTTGTTATAACTAATTATTACACTGTTCGCCTCTCTCGATTATAAATAAGTATAAAATTAAGTATAACATAAAATAGATAAATGTTACTGAATAAATATTAACAATCTATCAATACTCCAATTAACGATATTACTTCTTCCGCCTCTTTCGATTACAGAATTAATAATATGTTAATATGTTGTATAAAAAATAGATAGATGTTAAAAGAATAAATAACGTCTAAATACAAAGCAGATAAAAAGTAAATGAAAAAGTTTCAGCTCACGTACGTGAAATTTAGGAATAATACTTACTATTACATAGAAATGTCAAGATCAGTCATTTTTCCAACACAATAGAAAATTACTCCATACTAGATTTGGCACTACTAACGAAAATATTCTTCTCCATTAAATAAGAAAATAGAAGAAATATTCAAGATTGTTCAGCTATTTAATTAAAAGCAGGAACTAGAATTATTTTTGACATAAAATAACATAACTTAAGAGTAGAAAAGAACTAAAATATTTGAGAAATGATATGCTTCTCCTCCCTCCTCCAGCTGCTTAAATCTAATCTCTATTTATAGAGATTTTTTCATGGCTAGAAGGTAAATATTTTTTCTCTTTTTGACATGTTGTACATTGCATCTTGTGACTGCTCACTAATCTTCATCATATTTTATCATCTGCCAATATGCAACTTGCATTCAATTCTTTGTATTCTCTTTATTTCTCATTTCTTCTTCTTTTCTTTCTGTGCGTGGGCCCTACATATTTTCAAAACATGTGCAGTCTCTTTCCTTTCTATTTTCTTTTCTCTTTTTGTTTTGTGGGTCCTACTAGCCCACCTTTTTCTTTCCTTCTTTCTCCTCTTTTTACTTCTTCTTGTCATTTTGTTTGTGCTGGATCTTCTTTTATAAAATCAGTACTTGAATTTCTTTTTATCTCATATCATCCTTAGCTGATGTTTTCTCATTAAATCATGACCGTTACTGCAAAAATATATATAAATATTAATATTAAAATTAAATAACAACTTAAATTATATATGATATTTTGCTCTCATCAAACTCCCCCATACTTAAATATTTGCTTGTCCTCGAGCAAAGAGAAGTAATAGTTATGGTAAGAACTTTTAGCAGAGAAGAATTAACTTAAGACGATTTCACGAGTTCAACAATCTTTAACCTTACTCATATTCACTTATTGAGAACTAAAATAGTAATACTTCCTAATCCCAAGTATGTCTCACCAAATGAAGAGAGATGCCCATATATCACACAATATATTGATATAGAACAAGAAAGGGCATATGTCGGGAAAAAAATCATTCACTCTCAACAAAGAAGTATCTCATGTGTCACGATCCGATTTCTCAGTCATGATGGCACCTACAACCCCCGGTAGGTGAACCAATCCCTGTAGCCCAGAACGGTTAGTAATGGGCTACTATCTAACAAATAAGAGAACAAGACGAATAAAATAGATAACAGGTAAATAAATATACACATATGCGGAAACTAAACCAAACTCCAAGACCTGGTATCATAGTACAGAGCCAAACTATATACATGGAGTGCAAATAAACCAAAACTATGTATATACAGATGTCTCTGAATGGTAATAGAGTACATGAAGCAAAAGATAAACTAAAGCTAAGCTCCGATCGCCAAGAGCTCACCCTCAGCCTGAAGTACTCTCCAACAGATCTCCAAGCACGAATCACAACGATCTATCGGCGATGGCCCACGCTAGGATCTGCACCCAAAGATGCAGGGGGTAGGGGTGAGCACCAAATGCGAAGCATAATGTACCCAGTAGGTATCATAGGCCGACTGGGCACATATAAGATAAAAGCGCAGTAATAGACAGAATAGAAGCAAGTAGTCACAGAAATCAACGAAAGGTACACAGGAACTAGCCCAGAGGGAAATCAACAGAACCACATATGAGGCTAGTAAGCAGAATATACACATCATAGACACAGGTGAAAGTAAGAACAACGCACCTGGGGTCCTTGCAACAACAGTGTATACGAAATAGGTTTACGAAATGGACGGTATACCGGTAACCTCAAGTGTAAGGAGAAGAAAGAAAGAGTAATAATAGGCATGCTCAAGACATGAATCAACCCAACTAATCATAACAATCTCAAATCCAGAAACTAACAGTATAGCAGTAACCAATCTCATACTCATCCCTAATAGAGAACAACTCTGTAAGTAAAATAGCAAAAGT
Organism: Jaltomata sinuosa; assembly: GCA_003996215.1. Lineage (NCBI taxonomy): Eukaryota > Viridiplantae > Streptophyta > Magnoliopsida > Solanales > Solanaceae > Jaltomata > Jaltomata sinuosa. Next base: position 39,469 of record QJPP01002331.1, on the reverse strand, counting down.
CTACCTACAGTTCCCCGGCCGCCCATACAACCGAGGAACACAAACAAGTGAAAACAAACCCTCCGGCATCCCATACTACCGGAGCGTACAATCAGCAAACAGCAAACAAGGGTGGAACTCGAACCATGAATGATATGATGCATGAAGATCTCAAGTGCCATAGTATCTCTGTATGTACCTCCTCCGGCGCCGATCCGGCCCAGCAGGTAGGTTCCATGGAAGGACTCTGCCCGTATACCTCTACTCCCCCGTATACCCCTCTTCCGGCACACGCAGCCCGTAGCCCCTGGCCCGGATAGCAAGGTCCATGAAGGTCCCAGACCCCATACAAAATCTCAGTATCAGAACATGTATCAAGATAGAGACCCAGTCTCAATATCAAGATAGAGACCCAGTCTCGAATATGCATGCCCAGACCCTGTCCAGGACTAAAAAATAGTAGGAAAATATCTCAAAAACCCCTCCAAGGGTGCCCGGGCATCGCCGGGTCTAAACAGTAAAAAGTCATCTCAGGTGCTCGGTCCAACCGAGGCTAAAAATCATCTGAAGTAGTAAGAAAACTCAACTAGCACTCCGGCCCTGCCGATCTAGCGATAATCATAAAACTGATGATTTTAAACCACAAGTGAAATCACCATTTCCAAATCATTTCCATCAAAAACGGGCCCCCCGGGCCATGCAAGGTTTAGAAAACAGTGCCAGTAGGCCCGAAGCCAAAACCACAGTAAAACATGGATAAAACCTCTTTATATGCATGGAAATGGTATGATCACACACAATAGCTGCCCCGCAGCTCACAATCAACCTATCGACCCTGCACAGGCCCACAGCTACTCAGCAAGCATAACCAGCCTAGAAGGATATTTCTATGTCCGGGACTCGCGGACATTCCCAAAATCCCACCTTCTATGTTCCAGAGTCAACAAGGCCTCGCAGGACCACAAGGGTAAATAAAATATATTCGCAAATACTACAAACAACGGAGGAATAAAAATAAGCGGACATGAATTAAGCGGTCGAGGTCTGTGGTACCAACCTAATAAACCAACCCAAGGATGCCCATTAATACAATTTTATTCTATATATGCGGAGTCTAGGGAAATTAAACCGTAACCTACCTGTCGTCCGACGATAAGCTGCTGGACAACGATGTCAAAGCTCGAACCACTCCGAGAAAATCCAAAACTAAATCGGAATCGGATTCGGATTTGGGACGGAACAACTTGACGTCGATAATTGATTTTCTTTCAGAGATTAAATAAAACGTGAAAATATTTTCTTCCCATCAACACTTTTCAACATCTGTATGTATATATGTGCATAGCACACAGAAAACCTTTTTAGTAGTGGTAAGCTTATAAGCTCCTCCACTTTGCTCAAATCAGCAAATTATACAGAAGTATAGGTACTGCCAACTTAGAGCATTTAAGATGCCACCTCTCACCTATGATGATTGCTGGCCACTTCTAAATATACTAGTGTTGCCTTCACCTTCCACTTACACGTGGGGGTGGAGGTGGCAACCAAATTTCCTCCGTTAGGTATATATTCGGGTATTGCATAAATTCGTGGTAAAATAAATATAGTATCTTAAATATACCATACTTATTAGAAAATCATTTCCAATAAAACCTACTATATTATAATAATAATTTTCAACATAATTAAATTTACTATCTCCGTTAAAATATTATGGAGTATAAAAACCTTATAAAATAAATACGTCTACACTTATATTGTATCAAATATATTTTTCATAAACCTTTAAAATATTTTGGAAAGGAAATAATAATATAATTTTTACCAATTTCAACTTTTAAATAAATATTTCAAATACACGCACGATGCTAATAAAGTTCTTAAGTTTAGGCTCGTAATTTGCCTACGCACGATTTCGATATTCAAGAATTCTCTCGGGATCCTCCCTTATATTTTATCACTGTTTCGGAACTGAAATGGCATTTTAAAACGTGAAATTGAAGCTTAAATCGGGTTAAACCCGACCCGATTCGCGACCCGGTTCGCAACCCGTTTTCTGCCAGACAGTCCGCGGTAAAACAGTCATAACTCTTTACTCCGAGATCCGTTGGACGTGAGGTTTTGTGCGTTGGAAACTAGACTCGTAGACCTTCGATTTGGTATTTTGGGGGACTTCTAATTCTTTATATATTGGGAGAAAAGTCCTGATACATTTGACCCAAGGTTCAGAAAATTTGTTAAAGGTCTTACGATATTTTTTGTCGATTTGCTTAACTTCAAAACTCAAACGTGGAAATGACCGGAAGGGTCATTACATCATCCACTACTAAAAAGGGCTTTTGTCCTCGAAAGTCAAGGTCAAGGGGGTACCTGAAGGCTAAAATAGCTGCGGATACTGATCCCGCATATCCCTTTCGGTCTCCCAGGTAGCCTCCTCGACTGGACGGTGCCTCCACTGAACTTTAACAACCGGGATCTCTCGAGACCTCAATCTCCTGACATCTCTGGCCAAAATAGCTGACGGCTCCTCAACAAAAGCTAAACCCTCATCCAGCTGAACTGAATCCCACTGCAACACATGAGACTCATCTGGGATATACCGACGCAACATCGAGACATGAAACACAGGATGTATAGCTGAAAACATCGGAGGTAAGGCTAACTGATAGGCAACGCTACCAACCCTCTGAAGAATCTCAAACGGCCCAATGTACCTGGGGCTAAGCTTGCCCCGCCTACCAAATCTCATCACGCCTTTCATGGGCGATACCCGGAGAAACACCAAGTCACCGACACTAAACTCCAAGGCACGAAGCCTACGATTAGCATAACTCTTCTGCCTGCTCTGAGCTGCCCGAAGTCTATCCTGAATCACTCGGACTCGGTCTAAGGAATCTTGAAGCAAATCTGTGCTCTGTGGCCCAGCACTAAAACCATCAAACCAACCTATCGGTGATCTGCAACGCCTGCCATACAAAGCCTCAAAAGGTGCCATGCCGATACTCTAATGGAAGCTGTTATTATAAGCAAACTCTGCCAAGGGAACAAACTGATCCCAAGAACCTCCAAAGTCAAGAACACAGGCCCGAAGCATGTCCTCCAGAATCTGAATGGTCCTCTCGGACTGGCCATCTGTGCTCTAGGGTGGAAAGCGTGCTAAGAGAACCTTCTGTACCCAAGTCTCGCTTGAATTAGCCCTCCAGAACTGAGATGTGAACTGAGTGCCACGTCTGAAATGATAGAAGCTGGGACCCCATGCAATTCGAACAATCTCACGAAGGTAGATCTGAGCTAACCTCTCTGCACCATAAGAAGTCTGTACCGGCAAGAAATGTGCTGACTTGGTCAGCCTATCAACAATCACCCATATGGAATCAAACCCACGAGAAGTACGGGGCAAACCAACCACGAAGTCCATAGTAATTCCTTCCCACTTCCATTCAGGAATGGGAAGTCGCTGCATCAAACCACCAGGTCTCATGTGCTCGAACTTAACCTGCTGGCAGTTCAAGCACCGAGATACGAACTCTGCTATATCCCGCTTCATACCACTCCACCAGTAAAGCTGTCTCAAGTCTCTATACATCTTTCCTGTGCCAGGGTGAATGGAATAATCTAGTACAATGTGCCTCCACGAAGTATCAACTGAATCAAACACTAAAACCCTTCGGACACAAAGGCGACTATTCATACCTCAGAAGCCCATCTGAATCTAGAGTAGCCCGACTGGTCTCACCCTGAACAACCCGATCACGAAGGTCACACAACTCGCTGATCCTCAAACTGACGGCTCTGAATCATGATCAACCAACGGTAAGAACGAACCTCAACACTGGCAAGAACTCTGCTAGGATCCGACAAGTCAAGCCTAACCAAACGGTTAGCCAAAGACTGAATGTCCAAGGCCAACGGCCGCTCTGAAACTGAAAGAGAAGCTAGGCTACCCATACTCACTGTCTTCCGACTCAAGGCATCCGCTACCACGTTTGCCTTGCCCGGATGATACAGAATAGTGAAGTCATAGTCCTTCAGTAACTCGACCCATCTCCTCTGTCCCGAGTTCAACTCCCGCTGACTCGTGATATACTGAAGACTACGGTGATCGGTGAAGATATCACAGTGAACTCCATATAAGTAATGCCTCCAGATCTTGAGCGCGAAAACTACCGCCGCCAACTCTAAGTCATGAGTGGGATAGTTGCGCTCGTGAACCTTCAGCTGCCTTGACGCATATGCTATTACTCGACCCTGCTGCATCAACACACAACCAAGACCAACCCCAGAAGCATCACAATACACGGAGAAGCTCTGACCGTCAACCGGCAAAGTCAACACTGGAGCTGAAGTCAATAAGGCCTTAAGCCTCTGGAAGCTATCCTCACACTGATCTGACCACTGAAATGGGATATCCTTCCTAGTCAGCACAGTCAAGGGTGCTGCTATGGAAGAAAATCCCTCAACGAACCGTCTGTAGTAACCTGCTAACCCAATAAAGCTGCGAACCTCAGTAACAATAGTAGGTCTAGGCCACTCACAAACCGCTGAAATCTTTCCCGGATCAACCCTAATCCCATCCTTAGACACCACGTTCCCTAGGAATGTAACTGACTCAAGCCAAAACTCACACTTTGAGAACTTGGCATAAAGCCGATGATCTCTCAAAGCCTGGAGTATAACCCTCAAGTGCTGCTCATGCTCATCTCTACTACGCGAGTATACCAAGATGTCGTCTATAAAAACTATCACAAATGAGTCCAAATACGAGCCAAGAACCATGTGCATCAAGTTCATAAAGGCTGCGGGGGCATTAGTCAACCCAAAAGACATCACCAGGAACTCATAATGGCCATAATGTGTCCTGAATGCTATCTTAGGGATGTCCTCCGCCCTAATCCTCAACTGATGGTAGCCGGACCTCAACATCAATCTTCGAAAAACACAACTGAACCCGAAGGCTGGTCAAACAAATCATCAATCCTTGGCCAACGGATACCTATGCTTTACTGTCCACCCTATTCAGCTGCCGATAATCAATATCACATGCCGCAATAGACCCATCCTTCTTCTTTCACGAAGCAGAAACAGCGAGCACCCCACGGCCGACACCACTTAGCGTCTAATAAACCCCTTAAGCTAACAGATCTGGAGCCTGCTCTTAAGCTCCCTCAACTCAGCAGGAGCCATACGGTAAGGAGAAATAGAAATGGGCCTAGTTGCCCGGCTCCAACTCAATAGAAAAATCAATATCTCTCTCAGGTGGAAGGCCTGGCAGGTCGGTAGGAAACACATCGAGGAAGTCTCTAACCACAGGAACAGACTCAGGGGAAATGGTGTCAGCACTAACATCTCGGACATATGCTAGATAAGCTAAACACCCACGGGAAATCAACTTTCTAGCTCGAAGACAAGAGATGATCCCAGATGGTGCATGGCTAACAGAACCTTGCCACACAACCGGGGATACACCGGGCACAGCTATGGTAATGGTCTTGGCATAACAATCCAAAACCACACGGGTGAGGGGATAACCAGTCCATGCCCAGTATCACACTCAAAATCTAGCATATCAAGAATCATCAAGTCACCCCAAGTCTCTGGAATCACCAATAGATACATACAGGATCTCACATTCCGATCCACTACTAAGAATCTCCTACTGCGGGTCGAAACAGAAACAGGAACACATAATGGCTCACTAGCCAACCAAACACAGGCACAAAGGTAGGCCAGATACATATTGAACAAGTGGATCCAGGGATCAAAAAGCCCATAGCAGACTGATGGCACACAGAAATCGTCCCTGTAATCACAGCATCTGAGGCCTCTGCCTCTGGTCTCCTAGGGACCGCATAAACTGACGACGACCTCCACCTGCCCGACCGCCATCCCTACCACCTGCTCTACCGCGTGGCGCACCACCTCTAATCTGACGACCACCCCCTCTAGCCGGGGGCTGAACTGCCCGTAAAGGCTCGGCTAACAGAACTGTACCCTGCTGAGGGCAATCTTTAGCAAAATAACCCATCGCACCACAAGTAAAACAAGCCCCTAACGGCCTACTCTGTCGAGATGAACCCGCAAATCCCGAATGACCACCACGACCTGATGCCCCAGAAACTGTACCCCTCGAAGACTGGTCGCTATAGCCCTGATGGCTGCCCTGACCCTGCTCGAACTGGGTACTACCGAAAGTTTGAAGGGAAGCCTGAACCGGTCGGCTGGACTGACCCTGGTACTGCTGTGGCTGATAACTCTGACTCCACTGGCTAGGACCTCTACCGCCATATCTGGGACCACTATAAACACCCTGATGTCGAGGCCTCTTATCTCTGGACCCCTGATCATGTCGCTGTAGGTCCTCCACGGTGCGGGCATAGTCTACAATAGCCTGGAATGACCGACCGCTGGCAATCAATATCTCAGCTGGCTGCCTGATCTCTGGCCTCAAACCCCATACAAATCTACGAATCCTATCAGCCTCGGTGGGAATGATCATAGCTCCGAACGGTGCTAGCTGATGAAAACGGGTCTCATACTCCGAGATAGTCATATATCCCTGCACAAGGTGAGTGAACTGCTCCCTGCGACGCTCCCGATCACTCTGGGGTAGGAACTTGGCCATAAAGGCCTCGTAAAACTCAGACCAGGTCAAAGGAGGTGACGACAGTGGTCGATAAGCAACCTGAGCCCTCCACCATAACTTCGCTGGGCCCTCCAACTGGTAGGTAGTATAACCAACCCCGTGAGTCTCCAATAAACCCAGATGATGCAACATCTCCTCACAGGTGGTAATGAAGTCATGTGGATCCTGTCCAGAAGTACCCGCAAATCTCGGGGGTGCTAACCTCAAAAATCTGCCCAACACCTTCTGCTTTGTCTCTGTCATAACTGGGCGAGGAGCAAGAGGCTGTGCAACAGATAGAACCGGAATGACCTCCGCACGGGGAGCCATAGAAGTCGACTGCGCTCCTAAGCTCTGTGCACCCAGGGCTGCCCCCTGAGCGGATGTCTGCGCTACCTCAGAAGGCCGCTCTCCAATCACACCCAAAAGCTGCAATAGTAATCCCCGAATATCTGGAGACTGAGCTGTGGGTGGAGCTGGCACAGAAGTGGGCACTGGAGCTGGTACTGGAGCTGGTGGTACCTGGGCTGCCCCCTGAACCACATGCTGCTCGGGCTCTATCTCCATGCTAGCAGCTCTAGCAGGTGCCACTGTTCGAGGGCGTCCTCGACCCCTAGCTGGAGTGGGAGGCTCATCCTCGCATGCTGTCGATGATCTCGTACGAACCATCTGCGGAAGAATGAAGTAGAACAAATGAGATCTCTAGAAACTTCAAGGGTACAGCGCACGACACAGAAGCAATGAAAGAGTCGAATTTCCTAAAATGCCACTGTAGCCTCCCAAAGATTGAGTACGGACGTCTCCGCCCCGATCCGCAGGACTCTACTAGACATTGGCTCCTATACTGATGACCCCGGTGAACCTAAAGCTCTGATACCAAGTTGTCACGACCCGATTTCTCGGTCATGATGGCGCCTACAATCCCCCGGTAGGCGGACCAATTCCCGTAGCCCAGAACAGTTAGTAATGGGCTACTATCTAGCAAAAAGGGAACAAGACGAATAAAATAGATAACAAGGATACCAATATATACATATGCGGAAACTACACCAAACCCCAAGACCTGGTATCATAGTACAGAGCCAAACTATATATATGGAGTGCAAATAAACCAAAACTATATATACAGATGTCTCTGAATGGTAATAGAGTACATGAAGCAAAAGATAAACTAAAGCTAAGCTCCGATCACCAAGAGCTCACCCTCAGCCTGAAGTAGTCTCCAACAGATCTCCAAGCACGAGTCACAACGGTCTAGCGGCGATGGCCCACGCTATGATCTGCACCCAAAGATGCAGGGGGTAGGGGTGAGCACCAAATGCGAAGCATAAGGTACCCAGTAGGTATCATAGGCCGACTGGGCACATATAAGATAAAAGCGCAGTAATAGACAGAATAGAAGCAAGTAGTCACAGAAATCAACGAAAGGTACACAGGAACTAGCCCAGAGGGAAGTCAACAGAACCACAGATGAGGCTAGTAAGCAGAATATACACACCAAAGGCACATGTGAAAGTAAGAAACAACGCACCTGGAATCCTGCAACAACATGTATACAAAATAAGTTTACGGATTGACGAATATACCGGTAACCTCAAGTGTAAGAAGAAGGGAGAAAGAGTAATAATAGGCATGCTCAGAGATATGAATCAAACTCAACTAATCATATCAATCTCAATCCAGAAACTACAGTCTAGCAGTGACCAACCTCATACTTATCCATAATAGGGAACAACTCTGTAAGTAAATAACAAAAGTCTACCTACAGTCCCCCGGCCGCCCATACAACCGAGGAACACAAACAAGTGAAAACAAACACTCCGGCATCCCATACTACCGGAGCGTACAATCAACAAACAACAAACAAGGGTGGAGCCTCAAACAATGAATGATATGATGCATGAAGATCTCAAGTGCCAGTATATTCGCTGTATGTACCTCCTCCGGTGCCAATCCGGCCCAGCAGGTAGGTTCCCATGGAAGGACTACTAGCCCGTATACCTTCTACTCCCCCGTATACCCCTCTTCCGGCACACGCAGCCCGTAGCCCCGGGCCCGGATAGCAAGGTCCATGGAGGTCCCCGACCCCATACCAAAACTCAGTATCAGAACATGTATCAAGATAGAGACCCAGTCTCGATATCAAGATAGAGACCCAGTCTCGAATATGCATGCCCAGACCCTGTCCAGGACTAAATTAGTAGGAAAATATCTCAAAAACCCCTCCAAGGGTGCCCGGGCGTAGCCGGGTCTAAACAGTAAAAAGTCATCTCAGGTGCTCGGTCCAACCGAGGCTAAAATCATCTCAAGTACAAGAAAACTCAACTAGCACCCCGGCCCTGCCGAGTCTAGCGATAATCGTAAAACTGATGATTTTTAAATCTCCACAAGTGAAATCAAATCATTTCCAAATCATTTCCATCAAAAACGGGCCCCCCGGGCCATGCAAGGTTTAGAAAACAGTGCCAGTAGGCCCGAAGCCAAAACCACAGTAAAACATGGATAAAACCTCTTTATATGCATGGAAATGGTATGATCACACACAATAGCTGCCCCGCAGCTCACAATCAACCTATCGACCCTGCACAGGCCCACAGCTACTCAGCAAGCATAACCAGCCTAGAAGGATAATTCTATGCCCGGGATTCGCGGACATTCCCAAAATCCCACCTTCTATGTTCCAGAGTCAACAAGGCCTCGCAGGACCACAAGGGTAAATAAAATATATCCGCAAATACTACAAACAACGTAGGAATAAAAATAGGCGGACATGAATAAAGCGGTCAAGGTCTGTGGTACCAACCTAATAAACCAACCCAAGGATGCCCATTAATACAATTTTATTTTATATATGCGGAGTCTAGGGAAAATAAACCGTAACCTACCTGTCGTCCGACGACAAGCTGCTGGAACAACGATGTCCAAGCTCGAACCACTCCGAGAAAATCCAAAACTAAATCGATCGGATTCGAATTTGGGACGGAATAACTTAACGTAGATAATTGATTTTCTTTCGGGGATCAAACTAAATCTTCAAAATATATTTTTCAGTGAAACTTTCTTGAACAATAGACCACTTATGTATCAAGGGCGTGCAGCTGAAAGGCCAAGGAATTTAAATATAACAAAGTGAATGTTTTTATTAAATCAACACTAATCATTTAACAAAAAGTCAAGGCATCCCTTAGATGCCACCTCTTTGTGCTAATTGCTGCCTAACTCCTAAATATACTAGTGCTGCCTTCACCTTCCACTTACACGTGGGGGTGGAGGTGGCAACCAATTCCCCTCCGTTAGGTATATATTCGGGTATTGCATAAATTCGTGGTAAAATAAATATAGTATTTCAAATATACCATAATTATTAGAAAATCATTTCCAATAAAACCTACTATATTATAATAATAAATTTTAACATAATTAAATTTACTATCTCCGTTAAAATATTATGGAGTATAAAAACCTTATAAAATAAATACATATATACTTATAACGTATCAAAAATATTTTCCATAAACCTTTAAAATATTTTGAAAAGGCAATAATAATATAATTTTTTACCAAATTCAACTTTTAAATAAATATTTCAAATACACGCACGATGCTAATAAAGTTCTTAAGTTTAGGCTCGTAATTCGCCTACGCACGATTCCGATATTCAAGAATTCTCTCGGGATCCTCCCTTATATTTTATAACTATTTCGGAACTGAAATGGCATTTTAAAACGTGAAATCGAGGCTTAAATCGAGTTGAACCCGACCCGATTCGCGACCCGGTTCGCAACCCCATTTTCTGCCAGACAGTCCGCGGTAAAACAGTCATAACTCTTTGCTCCGAGATTATTTGGACGTGCGGTTTTGTGCGTTGGAAACTAGACTCGTAAACCTTCGATTTGGTATTTCGGGGGACTTCTAACTCTTTATATATTGGGAGAAAAGTCTCGAGACATTTGACCCAAAGTTCAGGAAATTTGTTAAAGGTCTTACGATATCTTTTGTCGATTTGCTTGACTTCAAAACTTAAATGTGGAAATGACCGGAAGGTTCATTACAACACAATGGCTAGTCTTGTGAATGGTAGTATTCGTTCAACTTATTCATATTGTCATGATAAAATGATGGGTTGAGGTACTAGCATGTCGAAAAGGTTCGGGGAACTGGGAAAGTGCTTGGGAGCACGGGAAACGGGAATAGGAAGCTCCTAGGTGGAGTTTCAGGAATACTTATTCCTTGAGAGTTAGAGGCGGTCTGGATAAGGTTAGAAAAGGGAAGCGTGTCGCATGCTTGTGTGTTTATCTAAAAAGGGAAATCGCTAGTTACATGTTAAAATAAAAAGGGCGAACCAGGAAATAGTCTTCGGATGGGAATTGATGGTTCGTAGTTGTACCCGAAAAGGGGTAGGTAATGGCTATTGTATTTCTGTTAACGGGTATATTCATGTACTCATGTCTAAGTTATTGTATGCATTACATTGCTTAGGGAAGTTGTGTGGAATGTCTAGGTTCCTATTTACAGTCTGTGATTGAACGGTGTTTAATTATTGGTTTACAAGTTGTGTGTGTTCATATATTGATTGTGGTTTGTTGACATTCGGTTGGCTCGGGTACCACGCCTGGTGCAGGTTACTAATTTGTTGGCACGGGTACCACGCCTAGTACAAGTTACTAATTGGTTGGCACGGGTACCAAGCTTGGTACATATTACTATTCGGTTGGCTCAGGTACCACGCCTGGTACAGGTTTACTTTATTGCATCTTGCATTGTTTCATTGATTATTATTGCATTGGCTGATAGTGGTTCCTTGTGTGGACTGGGTTGTTTTATTGAATCTGATACTTGATATTGGTTTCGTGAGTGGATCGGGTTGTCTATTTAAAGGTGCTATTGCTGGTGGTCCTTGAGTGACCGGAAATTCTGATATATCATGTTATGAGTTTGGTCTTGGTGTAGGCCGGGTTGTTATGTCATGTTATGAGTTTGGTCTTAGTGAAGGTCGGGTGGTTATATCATGTCATTAGTTGGTCTTGGTATAAACCGGGTTGTTATCTCATGTTATGAGTTTGGTCTTGGTGTAGGATGGGTTGTTATATCATGTCATTAGTTGGTCTTGGTGTAGGCCGGGTTTTTATATCATGTTATGAGTTTGGTGTTGGTGTAGGCCAGGTTGTTGTATCATGCTATTAGTTGGTCTTGGTGTAGGTCGGGTTGTTACATCATGTTATGGGTTTGGTCTTGGTGTAGACCGGGTTGTCATGTTAACACCTAGATGTGTTAGAGGGGATCTGGGTGGGTCCGGACTATGTAAATGATATTATGAGTTCATGTTTTATTGTCATTAAGTGTACAAATGACGGTCAAGGATTAATTGTGTTAATAAGCATAAGGATGGCTTTTGGGGTAGAACGGGTAGCCTGTTGAACACTTAGGTGTGGTTAGAGGATCCTTGGAGGGTTCGGGTTTTAGGATGATAAAGGGATTAATACATAACTCTGTTGTGTTCATTGAAAGTGTCAATGGTTGCTAGGTGAGTTGCATGTGGTTTGTAAATATAGAGGAAGACGGAGAGTCTAGGCATGGTTATTGGCTAATATAACCAGGTGGTAAAGCTGTCCTAGAGGTCCAGGAAAGTCTGGAAAATGGTAGGTAATACTTGGGTATAATATGGGTTTGGTTGGGCAGCTAGCCGGGTCAAGTCTGAATATTTAGTCAAGGTAGTTGACTGGGGTAAAGGTTAAATGTGACTTGGGAAGTCTACGTGCCAAGATGACTTGGGAAGTCTAGGTGACAAGGTGACTTGGGAATTCTAGGTGACAAGGTGACTTAGGAAGTACCAGATGTCAGGGTCAAGGTTAAAGGTGAAGGAGGGAGCTATAATGTTTATTTCATGTTTTTCCCTGTTTTTCTTATATGATGGTAGGAATGGATTCGGGTCGACTGATGATGCCTACCAGTACATGTGTTTGTACTGACTCTACTCTTGCTATACCTTTTTGGTATAGTCTGGTTGCAGGTTGGTGATGTTTCATAGGTTCATGACGATGAGGGTCTCCAGCAACTTCTATCTTCGATTCCATGGTGGAAGTTGGGTCTTTAATCTCTTTGTGTCATCTTGTAGAAGCTCTTTTACCTGCTTAGACAGATCCTAGGGGAGGGTGTTTGTTAAATATTGTAAAGGTTTTTCCATAATTTGTTTTGTAGACTATTTTCTGAACCTGATTTTTGTAAAGGAAGGATTTTCTGTTATGTATAAAAAGGCCTTGAGTTAACATTTTACTTTTACTTCCGCATGTTACCTGTTGGACAGGGGATGAGGGTTCATCTATCAAGGTGATTAGAGTAGGCGCCCACACGTCCCGATGGGTTGGGTCGTGACAGGCTCATAGGAAGGAACGTGGAAACAAAGCAGTGAAATCACAAGGCAAAGACCTGTCCCACGACCAAATAGGATAGGCGTTACAAGCACCACAGGCCATCACATTTGCCCATGGAAATGAACCAGAGAAGCTAAGGCAAGAACCAAAGTTCAATAACCCAGCCACAATGCACGTGAGAGCTATGACGGGACGTCATATGTACCCGTCAAAATTGAAAGAAGAGAGGATAAGTTGGATGACTTGGGAGATTGTGGATCGCGACAGTTCGTGGGAACTACGATGGATCATCAACCTTGCCCATGGAAACCTAGAAGACTACTATGCATCAAGAAAAGAATGGTCAACGGGCTGCCCACAATGCCTGTGGCACCCATGATGGCCCGTGGGACCTGCCCGCTGGAAGAGTCACATTCCAGCTTTCCTAGTCATGTTAGGGTTTTATCTTTGTTGTCTATAAATACCTTCCCTAGAGTTTTATTTCGAAAGTAATGCAATTTTGGGACATCATAACAGATTGTTGAGAATATTATTCCATAATTTTGAGAATTTAATTATTAGTTCTTAATTGTTGAAGTTTTCTTGAGAATTCAAAATTCTGATTTTTATTTACTTATTATTGTAAGTCATGATCATGATCTCTTCATGTAATCTGATTGTTCTTTTGCAACTATGTGTAACTAAATGCACAACTAGGGTTGTGGGAATCATGATGGATTATCAAAGTAGGCAAAGTACTTGGTAATTCTAGAATAGTGTTCATGCATATATTGTTATTCCCCTCATTTTGACTGCTTTTTAACGGTTGCAAACGTTAGAACTCACCTTATTCCTACATGCTTGACCAAAGGGGTAACGAATGGGAAAGGGGATTACACAACAAAAATTTGAGGCTACCAACCCTCAACTAATTAACTTGAACTTGCCCAGGGAAAGCTAGTTTGGGATCACTGGCAAAGGTTAGCAAAGCAAACGCCCATAGACTGACAAATTTTCATGGTGAAATTCTTCTATTTTGGTAACCATCCGCTTAGGAGAACCTAACTTACCGATCTTGCATGCATAGCACTAGACCCCCCATTGGGGAAATAAATGGCTAAGAGCACAAATAAGCATAGTTGACCCTAGTCCTACCATATTCCCCATGGGATCGACCACAACCTTTGTTGGGTTCTATATTTGAACATCGACCGCTTTATACATCTTTAAAAAGGTGTAATTTGGGTTTATCAATGATCCTCAAAGCTAGCACTGAAACCTACATCCTGAAATGATGCAGCGCAAGCAAAGTATGTGGTCAGTACTTTTCATGTACTGATCATGTAAGATAATGCACTAACTTTGAAATCATGAAACAATATGTATATACTGAAAACTGGACTAAGTATAGGTGTCTGAGAATGCATAAGTCAAACGTTAGAACATAAGCTCTTTTGTTGAAGACGGTGTAAATCATGTTTCTTAACTATAATTATGAGATCATGATGTTTAAATACACGTAAAACTGTTACTTGCAGACCCACAGTCTAAAAAGCTGAATTATGTTTTTAAGTCAAGAACTAGTGAAACTTAACGGAAAACCATGAGTCATGCCAAAAGTCATTTCTAAAGTAAATCCTTAGGGGACTTTCTTCTACTGAGCATGCTGAAAATACCGAAATAAGTGAACTGATGCAACAACCAAGTAGATAACATGCAACTAAATAATACTGAACTGAATAACTGACTACAAGGTCATGCAATAGCTGAATCTGAATTGTGGGAGCTACTATTAACCGACATACCATAAGCTGAGCTAACTATGAGGCCAACCTATAACCCTTCCTGGGAGGGTGTTCATACCTTGCCAAGGGCACAAACACTGGCTGGTATGGATCCACTAATCTGATGTCCAAAAGGACTAAGGTGTCAAGCCTGATCTGACGGGTGACCCTTTAGAACCTATGGTGATGCTTTAGTTCTTGGACTTAGGGACTTTTACTAAATATGTCAGCCTAATCTGGCGGGTGAGCCTTCTTCCCTTTGTCTGCTTGGTGCTAAGTACTACTCCCAACTGAATTATGTGAATACATAAACTGATGTATTGATTGCTCAAATCATTGGCTTTCTGAGAGTGAAAAGTATAATGCTAAGACTAAAATCACTCTTATCATGTAATTCTGAAAGACTGAGTATCTGGCTAAAAATGCATGAAGCCCTAGACAAATCAGGTGTTCATAATACACCGTCCTGAAGAATGCAACTACTCACGACAATTCTATAATCTGAGTGAAATGAGAAATGCCTTAGCTCATGTTTAAAATCATGAGTTATTCAATATACTGAGGGTTCGTGGAGTACAAGTATACAAAGATAAAACTTTAAGGAAAACATGTAATGATGTCAAATCATGCTAAATTAAATCTCAAATCATGGGTTTAATAAATACTTGTAGAAACTCAAGCTAAATCGTTTATTCAGGATTAAAAATCATGTAGAGGCATAAGTAAACTGAATTTACAAGAAAACATCATATTTCGGTAGGAACCCTAGTTTTAAAATTTGTAAAATCATACTAAAATGTAAAAATTTGGGCATGAGGGTGAAAGGAAACCCTCATTGAAATCCCGCATACTTATTTAATGGAGAATTTTGGATTGAACTTGGAGGATTTGATATTGAGGATGAACCCTAGGTTTTTGCTTGGAAAAAGCTTAAGAGCATACTGTTTTCTATCCTTAGATGATTAATCGAGTGAATGAGATATTTGGTGACTGATTAAACCTTTAAAGTCTCCCTATAAGATAGTTAAGCAACGTAGTATAGGCTTAGGAAATAAGGAAAAGACTGATTTGCCTTCAATGGGACGTTTTGAAAAACTGAAATTGGAGGATCCACTGATGGACTCACGGGCTATGGAATGGGTTGATGGATCGTCAACCCACTCGTGGAATTTAGAGGACTTGGTACTTCTCTAAATGTTTATCCATGGTTGATAGGATGGACCGTCATTTAAAATGATGACCCATAAAGTTACTCGTGGAAACCTGGGATGAAAGGCTGAAATTTGACATTCCACGGGTCACACTTTGGACCGTGGTTTTGTTCTATGGGTCATGGACCAACCCATAAGTTTGTGGGTGAAAAATCTAAGTTTCAGATTTGTTTTCAAGGGTTAAACCACTGACTGTGGTTCTTTTCCACGAGTCGTTATCCCGTCTGTGGAAACTAATAGTATTGTAGTAAAATACCCATAACTTTTTACTCTGACTCAGATTAATGAACGGTCGGTGGCATTGCAAAGAAGACTCAAAAATCTTTAAATTGATGGGTACTAGGCCATCAAACTCTTTATATTATAGGAGCAATGATCATTTGAAGATGACCCTAGTTGAGTCTTACTTGAAAACTTAATCGGTTGGGGTGCTTTCAACTTAACTTGATGATAGAAGTTTCTTATGAATATAATTCACATCCAAAGCACTCACCACACTAGAGAAATGATCATTACACTCATGGAAATAGTTTGGGTCTTATCTTAGAGTTTTCTAGGTGTTACAATATCTCCCCCTTGGGACCATTCATCCTCGAATGAAGACTAACTAGGCTGAGGTAGTGAGGAAAGGGCTGCAATCCAACCAACTGAGTTCTAAAGCTGGTGTATTGACATGGTAACTGATTCCTGACAAAAATATGAACTTAGTTGGATTCGTGAGACCAATATGTATACTAAGAGAATAAGAACACTGATAAGACATAAAACTGAATATCCAATATAATAACTAGTCTGGATTAAGTGTAGGGACTCCACTGAAACTTATAAAGAATGAACGTATTATTAGAAATCTTAGTTATCTGAAATGAACATAACAATGAGAGGAGTAACTATATAAGAAGACTTTTCTCTTCCATACTGAACTTACTGCCAAGTACTGAACTGAACGTAGGGCCTTTTGGCCATAGGATCGATTATCGACAAGTCTGAACTGATTTGATATGAGGGGTCTACTATATTTCTAGTTGAAGCTACTGGACATAAAATATGAGCACTCTGGGAAAGGAGTAAGAAAAAGACTATTCTCGCCTTAAACAATACAGTTGACTACCTTTACGCTTATAAATACCTTTTTAACTACACAAACTTCTTTAAATACCACATTTTCCTCATGCAACTAAAATTCTCACCAGTGCACATATAGATGCTGAGGTCTGAGCCTTACTACCTTCTTTTACCATGTTCAAGCCTAACTCGACTAAATCTCTTGCATCTAGAGTTGTCTCTCAAGAAAACTATTTTTCTTATCACAAAAGTCAACAAACCTTGAGCTCTAACCAATGGGTCACTAGTCGGGCAAAGAAAAGGACCACATGTATTTCATCACGATATTCAAGCGCCTATTACTATGATTATCTTATGGATTCTTTGTAGCTGACCCTATCTGAGACTTATCTCCTTTTCTTTAACATATATAGAAACTGTAACAGCAAGAACTTCCGCAAGGGGACATAAGATTTCCCATCTATCTATTACACATGAATAATCCTTCCCTCGCATTTTTTCCACACCTTCAATCTATGATGGAACCAATATACCAAAAAAAGAAATATCTAGTACTTCTCATCTATGCTACTACTAAGTATAGGTGTTTGAGAATGCATAAGTCTAACTATACAATATAAGCTTTTTTGCTGAAGAGGGTGAAAATCATGTTTTTGAACTATAACTGTGAGATCATAATGTTTAAATATACGTAAAACTGTTACTTGCAGACCCATAGTCTAAAAAGATGAATTATGTTTGTAAGTCATGAATTAGTGCAACTTAGCTGAAAACCATGAGTCATGCAAAATGTCATGTCTAAAGTAAATCCTTAGGGGAGTTTCTTCTACTGAGCATGATGAAAATATTGAAATAAGTGAACTGATGCAATGAACAAGTAGATAACATGCAACTAAATAATACTGAACTGAATAACCGACTATAAGTTCAGGAAATAGCTGAATCTGAACTATGGGAGCTATTGTTAACCGACATACTCCAAGCTAAGCTAACTATGGGGCCAACCTGTAACCTTGGCTGGGAGGGTGTTCATACCTTGCCAAGGGAACAAACACTGGCTAGCATGGATCCACTTATCTTATGTCCAAAAGGACTAAGGTGTCAAATATGATCTGATGGGTTACCCTTTAGAACCTATAGTGGCACCGTAGTTCTGGGACTCAGGGACTGCTATTAATGATCTCAGCCTAAAGTGATGTGTGAGCCTCTATCCCCCTCATCCGCTCGGTGCTAAGTACTACTCCTAACTGAATTGTGTGAATACATAAACTGATGTACTGAAAGATTGTGTATCTGGCTAAAAATGCATGAAACCCTAAACTGGTTGGGTGTTCATCACCCACCATCCTGAAGAATGCGACTGCTCATGACAATTCTATAATCTGAGTAAATTGTGATATCTCTTAGCAAAAGTTTAAAACCATGAGTTATTCAATATACTAAAGGTTCGTGGAGTATAAGTATACAAAGATACTAAACTTTAAGGAAAACATGTAATATGTCAAATTATGCTAAATTCAATCTTAAATCATGGGTTTAGTAAATACTTGTAGAAACTCATGCTAAATCGTATATTTAGGATTAAAAATCATTTAGAGGCATAAGTAAACTGAATCTACAAGAAAACTTCATATTTGGGTAGGAACCCTAGTTTTAAAATTTGTAAATTCATACTAAAATTTAAAACTTTGGGCATGAGGGTGAGAGGAAACCCTCATTGAAATCCCATATACCTGTTTAATAGAGAATCTTAAACTGAACTTGGAGGATTTGATCTTGAGGATGAACCCTAGGTTTTTTCTTGGAAGAGGCTTGAAAGCGTACTATTTTCTATCCTTAGATATTTAGTTGAGTGAATGAGAGATTTGGTGACTAATTTGACCATTAAAATATCCCTCTAAGTGAGTTAAATGATTTAGTATAGGCTTAGGAAATACGAAAAAGACTTATTTACCCTCAATGTGATGTTTTGAAAAACTGAAATTGGAGGATCCACTGATGGACTCACGGGCTGTGGAATGGGTTGACGGGTCATCATACCACTAGTGGAATTTAGAGGACTTGGTACTTCTCTAAAGATGGTTTCATGGTTTATAGGATGGGCCATCGTTCAAAATAATGACTCAAAAAGTCACTCGTGCAAACCTGGGATGAAAGGCTGAAATTTGACATTCCACTGGTCACACTATGGACTGTGGTTTTGGTTTACGAGTCACTGACCAACCAGTCATTTTATGGGTGAAAATCCTAAGTTTCGAGTCTATTTTCATGGGTGAAACCACGAACCATGGTTCCGTTCAATGGGTCATATCCCGCCTATGGAAACTGAAAGTGCTTGAGTAAAAAATACCCATAACGTTTTACTCCGGACTCGAATTAACGAACGGTTAGTGCTGCTGGAAAGAAGACTCAAAAATCTTTAATTTGGTGGGTTCTAGGCTGCCTAACTTTTTATATTCTAGGAGTAGTGATCATTTGAGGATGACCCTAGTTTAGTATTACATGAAAACTTAATTAGTTGGGGTGCTTTCAACATAACTTGATGATAAGAGTTTCTCATGAACATGATTTACATCCAAAGTACTCACCACACTAGAGAAATGATCATTACACTCATAAAATTGGTTCGGGTCTTAACTTAGAGTATTTGTGGTGTTACAGATGGTCACCTTTAGGGAAAGGAGAATAATTTGCTAATGTGGATAGGAATATACTCGTTAGCTTTTTTCAATTGATACAGAAGAAAAATTACATGCACTTCGCAATCGACCGATGACCATAGAAATATAGGCATTACAAATAGCCGAGTAGGCTAAGAGTTATTGGCATAATGCTCAATATATCTAAAATCAACTTTCAACTAGTAACTAATGAAATCAAATTATATATGTGATTGGATAACTCAACTGGATTTTAAAAATACCACAACCCTGGATCTTTTCTCTCAACTAAATCAGAAAACATCAAAAGCATGCTTGCTTATAATTTGTTAGTAGTTTACATTCAAACTCAAACTTAAAATACTCTCAATTACTTGTCACCTACTGAATAGCCACAATAAGAGTTCAACTAAGAAATTAATTTTTCAAATCCATGTGAGTACGATATTTATACTTACATTCTTTAAAACCTTTACGACCACGTACACTTGCATGTGCAAAGAGATACAACACTCTTCATTCTTCTACACTTCCTATGCAAGTCTAGAGGAGGATTTTTATGATGCCTCTAAGGTTGAAGCGGACTTGAAAAAAGAGAAAGCATACAAGACCAAGAGTACATTAACTTCATCATGGAGCAATAGTGAAGATAAATGGATTCTTCTTCCAGTTCTAATATCCCTCACTAATTAGGAGTGAATAACGTATGTAAGTTTTTGAAATACAACAGTATGATCATATAGTATTATTGGGAGGACTATTTTTGAAATACAATAGTATGAGCATATAGTATATTATTGGAGGACCATTGATAACTTTTTAGGAAATACAACAATATGAGCATATACTATATTTTGGGAAGACTATTGATAACCGAGAAGGTATAAGTTTAGATAATGAATACCTAAAACTACATGTGCCAACATAGAAAAAGACCATTCTATAAGTTTGGAGGTCTCCTCTTTAAGCCCCTAGTAAGGGCTCAATATCGATCTACAATTATGTTACGCCCTATGCTTTTGCAAGGCATAGGATAGCTTCCCAATTATGTAATAATTGGACATCATGAACTCACATGGTGTTATATCGATTGTGAGAAACTTCACAGTTAAAAACTTATTTATTTTTTGAGAAAGATGATTTTGGCACAAGGCCACTGATTTAAATTTCTTTATAAAGTTTACATTCATACTTCCTTATGTTTCAGCTATACAGTTTACACTATGTTTCAAACATTCAACTCACCTTATATTTCAACTGTACAGTTTACACTATGTTTTCATACATTATTCTCACCTAATGTTTCAACTATACAGTTGACACTTTTAGATATTCAGCTTACCTTATGATTCAATAATACAGTCTTTTTTTTATATTTCAGATAGCTATCTTAATTTATAACTTACTTATATAGTTTACATCATGATTCAGATTTTCAGACTAACTCATATTTTAGAACTCCGTCTATCTCAAGATCTTGTTATACATCCTATTCATATCTCTACTATTAAGTTGTATCAAAAAGCTTTTATCCTTTTATGTCATATTTTATTTAACTATTTTACATACAATACTTTCCATGTACTTATGCAATTTGGCACTATATCTTTTAATGATGTAGACTCGGGTACTCATGCAAGTGATTAGATGCTTCTTTAAGCTATATCTCCTTAGCAAGTGGTGAGTCATATCTACTTCTAAAAGGCTTAGTCTGCAGTTTAGTTCAGTAGCTTATGTTTGTTTAAATAAATATAGATCGGGGGCCTTGTCCTTGTAGTTAGTATTCAGACTGAGTTTAGAAGCTTCATAGATAGATAGACAGTCACCTAGTTAGTAATGTTCTTTTTTAGATTTTAGTTTGACTCTTAAGTCAATTTTTATAATATGTTTTAGAATAAAGATTTATTCTTTTTAAATGCTTCGTAGTGTTTTTGCTTAGGTTTAGTACATGTTCTAGTATTATTATGTCACGCCCCGAGGCTACCCCCTAGACGTACCATGGGACCTAGGGCCACAAGTTCCCCAAGTTAACCCTTGGTCATAGCATAACTAAGATAATCGTAAGAAAACATTGAGGAAGCATAATTGTGAAGCTAGGCAAACCAATCCATATATGATAAAGTTAAGATGAAACATAATCTGAAAGAGAGACACGAACATTGTCTATGTCTGAAAATACTCTATATATGATATAAGGAGTTACTGGGAAAAGACCCCAACTAACTCTAGGTACTAAAAGGACGATAATAATCTAAACTCAAGAACCAGTCCTTGGGAGATGAGGACTCACCAAAATTAGTTGAATGGCCTGCGATCTTTAGCCACGTGTCCGAGGAAGGAAACCTAAATCTGCATTATCAAGAGGATGCAAGGCAAAATATGTGTCAGTACTATAGCATGTACTGAATATGTGAGTATGCAAAAAAACATTTGAAGTAAACATGCTAGATATGCTATAAATACTAATATCATGCTAAAATGGTAAAACTATAATGTAAATGACTTAATGCAATATCATAAGCTTAAAACATAATCATAAGTAGTAAGTCTGAAATCTGAGCAAGAGTCAAATACATTTTAAAACTTGAAACTGTTCATGTGGGAGGTTCTCTAACCTATATAGACCATGTGAGCTACATGGAATCTGATGTATTCGTCCCATCGAGAGAACCCAATATACCTTGCCAAGGTATAAAGGCATAATTGTGGCCTGATCAGTAATTCTAATGCCCAACAGAGGGGAGTTATGAACCTATGGGGGCACGTAATTTTGGGACTAAGGGTACTCTCACCCCGTCCAACTTGATGCTAATACTACTCCAAAAAACATACATATAGCTCATATAATATTAGAGCATATATGATGCCAAAACTATTCATAACTTATGACATATCTGATGTCAAAATTGTTCATTGCTTAGGTAGACGTATCTAGATGTCAAGCCTTTCATAAAACGTAGGGACATATCTGTTGTCCAAAACTATTGGAAAAGCGTAAGGACATATCTGATGTCATGCAATTTCAGTTCATAATTTTTAAAAAACTTAGCATAGCCATAATTTAAAATATACTTCTCTTTCTAAATCCATAGTCTGAAGAATCAGACATGCAATTTCATAAATACATAAGTTCATGTTATATAAAAATGCCAATTTTCACTTAAAAACATGCAATTCAGTAGAATCATGCTAGAAATCATCTTTAATACATGGACTTTTGAAATCGACTAAGGAACTTCAAATAAATCATAGATAAGTGATTAGAAACCATGAATTGATATTTTAAAACTGAACCCATAAGTTTTCCCCAATTTGGGTAAGAACCCTAATTTCATAACTTAAAAGATCAAAGTAAAAGTTTGGGGGTTTTGGGCACAAGGCTGAAATGATACCCTGTTGAATACCTATATACATTATTGAAGCTTGCTTGATCTAAGATGAAAAGAAATGGAGACTTGAACTTGGATCTTGATACTTTGAGTTGATGAAGTTCTTTTCCCCTTTTTGGTAGATGAATGAGGAATAATGAGAGACTTAGGCTAATAGGAGTAGAAACCCTACTAAAAGTGGTCAAAACGACCTCACTTAAGAGTTAAAAGGAGGGGGGGTAGTTACAAAAATAATCTTGGGAATAAATTAGAGAAAGTTGTTAAAACCCCCGACTTCAGGGATCACGGGTGCATTCCACGAGCCGTAGACTGAACCACGACTCTTGGTTTTGCTCTCGTGGTTTCTGTCCTAAATGATCAACTGCAGATGTGGTTCTATGAGTCAATAGGATGGACCATAGAATAAACTATGGTCCTTAGACCCATTCATAGTTCCTAAAGAAATGGGCAGACCTCAGATCAAGTTCCACGAGTGAATAGTATAGTCCGTAGAATGAACTACGGTTTGTAGAACCCACTCGTGGTTCTTGGCGAAACAGTCAGTTCTCATGTTTGATTCCATGAGTTAACAGGATGGTCCGTAGAATGAACTACATTCTGTACAATCCACTCATGGTTCTCAGACCAGAGGCTACTCCTGCAGATTTAAACCACGAGTTCATTCCATGGCTTGTGGTTCCAACCACGGTCCATGGTTTGGACTCATAATTCCTAGAAAGTTAATTTTTTTTAGAGATTCTAAGTTTAAAAGCTAAATTGAATTTCGAGGAATACAATATCTCCCACTTAGGATTATTCATCCTCGAATGAGGACTAAGGAAGAAAAACTAGGAAGAAAACATCCCAACTAACCAACAAAACATAAAACTCAAGGAAACACATGACATCTGAGCTTTTCAACTTAAAACATGATTGAACTAACTTCGAAAACATAAATGCATGCTAGTATCATGAGGGAAACTGATGGAATAGAATTGGAGGGACATACTAAGTAGGAAGCTATTACCTTAAGTTAAAACTGAATCAGAAGGAAAGATATGTGGTTACTTGGCTTTCATGGATACTTCTGCTTCCCAAGTATCTCCCTTAACTAACCGATTTCCCCAAAGGACCTTCATCGAAGCGACTTCTTTGTTTCCCAACCTCTGAATCTAATTATCAAGAATCTCCACGGGAACTTCCTCATATGTAAGGCTATCCTTCACACTCACATCCTCTAAAGGAACAATCAAGGTTGGGTCACTAACACACTTCTTCAATAAGGAAACATGGAAAATCGGATGAAACGCTTCTAAGTCTAATGGCAAATCCAACTTATAAGCAACAATTCTAACTCTCTTTATAAGAAATTTGTGTGCTCTACCTTTACTTTCTTACAGTTGGGACACTTAGCCACAAAACCTACTGTGTCCCTCTTCATGCCATTCCACCAATAGAATTCCCATAGGTCCCGGTACATCTTGGTTGCACCAGGGTGAATAGAATCCCTGGAGCTATGAGCCTCTATCAAAATCCGCTGTCTCAATCCATCTATGTTAGGAACACACAATCGACCTTGATATCAAAGCACACCATCTACCCCTTAGGAGAAAACCTATACCTTTTGCTAATCAACTGCACCCTTCAACTTGTGCAAAATAGGGTCATTGTCTTGCTTTTATTTCACTTCAGCTACCAAAGATGATTCAGAACCATTCTGAACAGTAATACCACCTTCTGTTGAATCCCTCAACTTGTCTCCCTTAATCTGGTGAGCATGATTCATAAGTTTAGAAATATTCATGCCACTCAAAAGCATAGCAGACTTGCACTCCTTCTTCACCAAATTTGACACTCCATAAATGTACTTACTCATCTGATCCTGCGGATCAGCCACCATAGAAGGAGCATACCTAGAAAGATGAGTGAACCTCAAACCATATTCCTGAACCGAAATAGATCCCTACATGAAATTCATGAACTCTTTGGCCTTAGATTGCCTTAATTATCTAGGGAAGAACGGATTGAGAAAAGCCCTCTCAAAGTACTCCCAAGTCATAGGGACCACGTCCCTAGCCCTAACACCCTACTACTGAGTGTACCAAATATGAGCTTTATCCTTGAGCTGATAGGAAGCTAACTCAACACCTTCAACACCAACCACTTGCATCACATCCAAGATCTTCATAACCGCATCCATGAAATTTAGCGGATTCTCACTAACTTTTGAACCCAAGAACTCAAGTGTGTTTATGCGAATGAAATCTCAAACTCAGGCCGCTACTCTACCTTAGGGATGGATTGGGATAGAAGCCTGTTGATTAGCCTGAGCATCCATATTCTGAGCTAGTATATGAATGGAATTTCTAAACACTGCATTAGTGACCTTGGGGTCAAGAATTGGAGGGTTAGCATTTCAAGTGGCTCTTCGAGGAAGGGCATGACAAGGATGCATAATCTGAAATGCATAAAGATTAGATTAGAGGAGTAATCGAGCTAAACTCTATCACACGATATTGATCATGAAAGAAGTGAAGTTTTTTCTAAGATATCTCATAGCCTCTCTCTCATAAGTGTGGCGCGCTTTACACACCTGAAAGAAACTTTACTCGATGTTGCTTTCAGACACCCCAGGACTCTTGAACCTGAGGCTCTGATACCAAGTTTGTCATGCCTCGAGGCTACCCCCTAGACATAACATGGGACCTAGGACCACAAGTGCCCAAAGTTAACCATTGGTCATAGCATAACTCAGATAATCGTAAGAAAATATAGCAGAAGCATAATTGAGAAGCTAGCGAATTTAATCCATATATGATAAAGTCAAGATAAAATATAATCCAAAAGAGAGACATGCACACTGTTTATATCTGAAAAGCCTCAACTGTGATATAAGGAGTTTCTGGGACCAGACCCCAGCTAACTCTAAGTACTGAAAGGATGATAATAATCTAAACTCAAGAACAGGTCCTTTGGAGATGAGGACTCACCAACACTTGGTGAATGGCCTGCAATCTCTAGCCACTGAAACCTAAATATGCATCATCAAGAGGATGCAACACAAAATATGCATTAGTACTATAAGGTGTACTAAATATGTGAGATATGGCAACAAAAATCTGATGTAAACATGCTAGATATGCTATAAAAATGGATATCATGCTAAAATAGAAAAACTGTAATGTAAATGACTCAATGCAATATTATAAGCTGAAAACATAATCATAAGTAGTAAGTCTGAAATCTAAGCAGGAGTCAAATACATTTTAAATCTTGAAACTATTCCTGTAGGAGGTTCTTTAACCGACATAGACCATGTGAGCTACATGGAATCTGATGTATCCGCCCCATTGAGAGGACCCAATATACCATCCCAAGGTATAAAGGCATAGTTATGGCGTGATCACTAATTCTAATGCCCAATAGAGGGGACTTATGAACCTATGGGGGCACGTAGTTTTGAGACTAAGGGTACTCTCACCCCATCTAAATCGATGCTAATACTACTCCCAAAAACATACATATAGCTCATATAATACTGGGGCATATCTGATGCCAAAACTGATCATAACTTATGACATATCTGATGTCAAAACTATTCAAAACCTAAGTAGACATATCTAGATGCCAAACCTTTAATAATATATAGAGACATATTTGATGTCCAAAACTGTTAGAAAAGCATTAGGATATATCTGATATCATGCAATTTCAGTTCATAAGTCTTAAAAAAACTTAGCATAGCCATAGTTCAAAATATAATGTTCTTTCTAAATCGATAGTTTGAAGAATCAGGCATGCAATTTCATAAATACATAAGTTCATGTTATCTAAACATGCTAATTTTCACTTAAAAATATGCAATTCAATAGAATCATGCTAGATATCATCTTTAATGCATATTCTTTTGAAATTAACTAAGGAAATTCAAATAAATCATACATAAGTGATGAGAAACCATGAATTGATGCTTTAAAACTGAACCCATAAGGTTTCCCCAATTTGGTAAGAACCCTAATTTTATAACTTGAAAGATCAAAGTAAAAGTTTGGGGTTTTTGGGCACAAGGCTAAAAGGATCCCTTGTTGAATAACCACATACCGTATTGAAGCTTGCTTGATATAAGGTGGAAAGAAATGGATACTTGAACTTGGAGCTTGAGACTTGGAGTTGATGAAGTTCTTTTCCTCCTTTTGGTAGATGAATGAGGAATAATGAGAGACTTAGGCTAATAGGAGTAGAAACCCTACTAAAAGTGGTAAAAATGACCTCACGTAGGAGTTAAAAGGGTGGGTAGTTACAAAAATACCCCTGAAAATAAATTAGAAAAAACTGTTAAAAATCTCAGCTTCATGGATCACGGGTGCAATCCACGAGCCGTAGACTGAACCATGACTCATGGTTTCCACTCGTCGTTCCTGGACCAAATGATCAGCTACAAATATAGTTTTATGAGTCAACAGGATGGACCATAGAATAAACTATAGTCCATAGAACTATTCGTAGTTCTTGGAGAAATAGGCAGACCTCATATCAAGTTCCACGAGTGAATAGTATGGTCCATAGAATGAACTATAGTCTATAGAACCCACTCGTGGTTCTTGGGAAATAGTCAGTCCTCAAGTTTGATTCCATGAGTCAACAGGATGGTCTGTAGAATGAACTACGGTTTGTAAAATCCACTCGTGGTTCTCAGAGGCTGATCCTGCAAACTTAAACCATGGGTTCATTCCACAACTTGTGGTTCCAACAACAGTCCATGGTTTGGAATCGTAATTCCTGGAAAGTTAAAAAATTTCAAAGATTCTATGTTTAAAAGCTGAATAGAATTTTGTGGTGTTAGATATTCTAAACAAAGGGTATACTCAGGCCATTAATAGCTTGGGTTGTTGGTTATCCCCAGGCTATAGGCTTGGGGTAAGACAAACTTGGTATTAAAGTACAAGGTTCAAGTGTCCTAAATAGTCTGTGAAGCTGTCTCAGTTGAGTCACCTTTATAATTGTGATGGAACCACTTCTATAAATGAGGGAATATGGACATTTAAGAAAAAGTTTCCTATTCTTTCATATTATAGATCTTGTAATAGAGTTGTGTATAAGAAATTTATCTAGATTCATGTGTTACTCTAATTCCATAGACTATACCTCATCTTCTGGGTGATAGGGTGAATAAAGTCAGATTCTTATCAATGTTGTGCTCTCAGATAGAGCCATCAAGAGCTTATGAGGCTATAAAAGGTATTGTGAGGATCCCATTAGTGCATTTGTGTCTATTAATTTGAATGGGTACAATATCGTTAAGGTGAATCATGAATTTGAGCCCAAAGTAGGATGTGCTCTAAGACCCTTTATGAAACTTTGATAAGGATGACACCCTTAAGTGTGAAAGTGTGTATCTCAAGGCTTAGGTAAAGTTGCTACTCAAGGGATAGTGTCATTTAGGGTGTAGTAAGTCATAAGTAGTAGAATGAGACCAGAGTTATGATATGAAATTAGGAATATAGTAGTCAAAAAGTGGAGATAGTAATTGATAGGAATATGTGATTCAGAATGGGGTGACCATGTCATTTGGTGTTGACTAAGGTGTAATAATATTTGTGCACACTTTATGGTAGTATGTAGAGAAAGAGTTATTGGTTATGATGACTTAGAGTATACTCTAACCAGGGAAAAAATCCATGATGGCATGTCATTGTGTTAGTAAAGATTAATTATAGGATGTGAATGAGAGAATAAGTATCAAGAATTGAAAATTTTAGGCTATACTTTCTTATTTTGAAGAGAGGACCCCATGGTATTTTCAAGGATTTGAATCTAGTTTAGGCAAAGAATGTATAATGAATAGATAAGGAATAACAATGTGGTGAAAGGACAATGTGTTTGTAGGGTGCAATTAGATAGATTGTGTGATTAAGATTGACTATTTGGTCATGAACTCTCAATGGAATAGTGTTTCTTTGATTTTCACTCTAGTAGTTGTAATTTTATATAGTATAAGAGAATTTATGTAGCTATCCATATTTAGTACTAGATAGTAAGCTTGAACTTTAGATGATCATTGTGGTGAAAAAAATGGAAGTATGAGGGTGACAGTGCTAATTTTGGGGAATTGATCTACTAGGCTTGATATAGTGTATGCAAGAACTTAAGTCTATAACTTACACAAAGTGGGAAGGTGTAAGCGTGATATATATATGAGCTCTAGATGGATAAGTGAATGGAGGCTAAGTCATTAGATAAAGATGAAACCTTAAAAATTAAAAGAGAAGATGTGTGCTCTAGGAGATATATTGTACATGAGATTCTAAGCTTCTAAATAATATGTGTGCTTACTTTAGTATTCTTGAGTTGTGAAGGGTGGAGAAATGCCAGGTATTCCTTTTTTTGGCGTCCCTAAGAGACATGAGGTGATTATAGATAGATGATGTTGAGTCTCCTTGTATAGTTTTAATCCTTTTAATTAGGGGGGTTAAAATTTAAAGGTGTATTATTAGTAGACTAATATGAGGAAACCAAATGGTTAGGTGATAGAGGAAGTAGATAAGTTCAACAATAAGAGTATAAGTTATAGAATGATATCCCTAATGGCAATAATAAGTTAAGAGATATCTTAAAAAGAAATCCTTGCAAGAATTTTAGTATCTTCAAATATAGTCCATAAGGGAGAGTGTAAGATTCAGGTGTATAGTGGTACCATTACTTTGCAAATTAATTTGATTATAACTCAGTTTAGAGAGGAGGTCCATAGACTTAAAACATTAACTTTTGAGCTAATGGGATATGTTAGGGTGAATATCCAAGACAGGTCTTGATATTGAAATAGTGAAGAGTTCCAAATAGTTATGTTGAGTTAACTGTAATGACCCATTCTATCGTTATAGTAAAGAGAGTACACAAGTATCCATCTAAAAAAGTCCCTAAGATAAGAGTTGGTAGAATCTCAGGCTAGGGTGAGCTTTGATGAAAATCTAGTATTCATTGTCTTAGAGACAATTGGGGTCTCATGGTTTGTTGTATGATGACATGGTGTCCACTAATGGGATAGTTGTATTGTGGGATCACGTAGGAAGTTTCGAGATAGAAATCAGGTTCATAGAACTCCGGTTATGGTAGTTGCCATATCGAGATTAATCCATGATGTCGAGAAAATAAAGTGTATCATTAAATGAGGGATTTTACAAGTTTTTGATGTTCTAGAAATTGTAGCTCACTGTGATGAGACAACCTCTTGTCATTATGAGTCATCGTAGTGAGTCCTTCTTGCCGTTGTGAGACACGGCTAATTATGACGAGCGACGGAATAGATTCTTGCACTTAAGTCAGTTTTCTATATTTAGTTTTTCACAAACTCCAAGTTGCATTCTAGAGATCCAAAAGGGCGTTTTAACTCTAAATTAAGAATTTTCCTTTTTTTTATATAAGTAACTCTAGAAACCTCTTCATTTATAAATCATTAATCTTTGAGACCTTTAAGTTGAAGATTAATGGTGGAATTCTTGGATTTGAGCCCTAAAAGTATAAAAAGTGGGTAAAACCCCATGGGTATGAGTAATTTCACCTAGAATTGATTCTAGGATGTGTTTTTAGGACTACTAGCATGAAATTGATAGTTCATAACATGATTAGGACTAATGAAAAATGTTGGGTACCATAAAGATAAGACCTTTATGCATAAAAATTGCAAAAATGGGGTTATCTTGACTAGAAACCTTTTAGGTATTGATTATTTGATTATTGCAGGACTAGATAATGTATAATTGACCCTTGAAGAATGGTACAGACCTCGGATAAGTGTAGAATTAGTGGGTTAAATTCTCAAGAACTAAATAAAGTGTAAATGATTAATTACTCTTTTAAGTTGTTGTTTATAGACCCTGAAGGATCCGAAGTGTTAAGGAAGGAAAAGGCAAGTGCAAAGTAACTTGCGGGTGGTTATTCTTCACTTGAGGTAGGTTGTGGTTTAAATTGTATTTGAGACTTGTTTTAGTGCATTTATGTGGTTAAGTTATATGACTTGTGATTTGT
Source organism: Jaltomata sinuosa (assembly GCA_003996215.1). NCBI lineage: Eukaryota > Viridiplantae > Streptophyta > Magnoliopsida > Solanales > Solanaceae > Jaltomata > Jaltomata sinuosa. The sequence goes on along the minus strand of QJPP01002331.1, from coordinate 8,405 downwards.
CTACTGACATGTCTGAAATGGTGATTATTTTCATATCGTTCTTGTACTAATAAGTTGTGTATACATGAGCTGATTAATGAACTTGAAATGATGCAAGTGTATTACATTATATCCTGAGAGATAGAACTGGAAACCATAGTTTCATTTGATATTTTGATAAGGTACCACAAGCAAGTACAAATTGATATTATTACTTATTTAGGATTGGGTACCATGAGCCAGTACAAATTAATGTGGTTACTTATTTTGGAGCGGGTACCACGAGCCGGTACAGTATATTGTCACCTAGGGTCCCCTACCGGTCATAGATTTAGACAAGAATAAGACCCCCTGGATTCTCCCGTCGAGAGTCAGTTTGAAAGTATTACCCAAACTCTTCCGACTAAATATGATAAAGCCTATAAAACATAGAGCTACTATCATTTCTTCATTATAAATTGAGATCTTCTTCGAACTTGATGCACAAATAGATAGAATAGCAGCAAATAGCATCTTTCTAGCCTGCATATTCGTGGAACTCAATCTCATTTAGAAAGCCTGATCTCTATGTTTCAGCAACTGAACGGGAAGTGGTTTAAGAATAAGAAAGGACTGACGAATCGGATGGGCTCGCCCAGCGAGAAAGGCCCTGACCTTGCCAACCAAGTATCAAAAAGAAAGAAGAGAAAGAAAGGAGAAGAGAACTTCGTATTTTGGTAAATCTCTAGGAGTAATCTTTAATCTTGAATGCTATTAATAGATTCTACAACAATAGTCCCTCGGACTCAGAAAGTAATAACGAAAATAGCTAACCCAATAGCAGATTCCGTAGCTGCCACCGTTGGAACCAATGAAGCAAATGATTGACCCATCATATCATCCGAAGAAACAGAAAATACCAAAAAGTTCGAATTCACAGTTAATAACATTGATTCAATTGGAATTGACATAATAGGATTCGGGATCAGGAACAATCCTTTCTTATTCTAAGATGCCAGTCTATAAATCCGTACTTGTTGACTAAATTTCGGCTTTCTAGCTTGAAGCTTAAGGGCTATGGGAAATTCATCCTTGGATCAACGAAATAGTTGAATTAGTTATGATTCAAGAAGCAACCTCTTATTGAAATGACTTTAGGAAGTGCCTAACCTTTCTCCTTCGATCCGATCCTTTCTGTGATCCGAAATGAACTTATTGTCTCTTCGTCTCTTGCCTTTTAATCGGATATTCCAATGAAAGCGGATTCTCTTTCCGTCCCTCATCATCGAGAGGAAGAATCACTATCTATCTATCCATATACGTATCAACAAATGTGGTTCCAGGGATTGATCAATTGCCCCTCACCAGCAGTTAGAGGAGGAGAAGGGAATGATGTCCTGGCCTGGGCACCTATCAGCCAACTATTCCTTTTTGGAATGGAAAGAAGAAAGGATGGTCGTAGATCACTGATGTCGAATTCACGAAAAAGATCATATGTGAAAGAATCGTCAGATTATGGCGGAGTAGACGAAATGAAGAATGAATGAAATAGAATAGTCTGGCAGAATCGTATGATAGGGAAAGTGCGGAGCCTCCCACTTGTCTGGGTTACCGGGCTGGCTAACGTAACTATGAATTTCTATCAATGTCGGGATAGACAGAGGTCTAGGATAGTACGCTGTCGGAGTGAGACCGGGGTACAGTAACGAAGTTAGACCAAAATTAATGACCCAATTCCTCTAGAAGAAAGGAGAGAGAAAGAACAACCAATTCTATGAAACAATATCTTATTTACTAGAATCAGTTGCTACTAGTCCAGGTTACCTCAGAGATAGAGCCATTAGGCGAGAAAAAAACAACCTAGTTAGTGCACTAACTCAAACCTAGTTCTTGCATGAAATGTCCTGCCAACATAGGAGCACTACTCCTGAGATATAGTGGAAAGATTTTTTTATGGTGGAGAGTGGGGAGTGGAAAGACCAATGCAGCAGAGAAGGACTGCATGAATCGGAATCCACTTATTAAGACAAACGACCGAGAAAGAAAGGCTCTGCGTTTAAACATTGGTTGATCTTAGCTTAGCGTGCTAGCCGCTGCTTTATTTCGTATAGTAATAATGCTTTCTCTTTCTTAGCGCTCCGCCCCCCTTGTATAGTAAGGGCTACTTTGGTTGCGCGGCTTTCTATTATAGGGTGACTTGACTCAGCTTGACCTACTTGACTCAGCGGTTAGAGTATCGCTTTCATACGGTGAGAGTCATTGGTTCAAATCCAATAGTAGGTAAAACCGACTGAAACCCCTGCTTTTGCCAGCATGATAGCAAGCACGGACTGGCAGTAAGGAGTCAATTGAATGATCAAAGCATCGGTTGCTTCCACCTGTGGCCTTCTTGCCTTGACACCTTAATATCAAGGAACCCCCCCTATTCCACAAGTAGGTGGAGACCTGGAGGGTCGGAAACCCTAACGGGAAACCTTTCACCGCGCCACACGATTCTTTCGCAAAGCGCTCTTTCCACTCCTGCCCCCGCAAGCAAAGAGGTTTCAAGATAGCATGCCACCAAAAAGCTCCGAGCAAATCTTCTAGAGAGCCTTAGTTTCTACTCTTTCTCTATTCTAAAACTAAAAATAGAAAAAAGAAAAAGAAGCCAATTTGCTTTCTATGGAGTTTTCCCTTATCCAAACGAGTCTTGCAAGAAAATAGGATTTCATATTGATCTCCAAATATACGCTTTTGGGATGGGATGGCTCCTACTAGCTCTCCCCCCCTAAGAACCGCACGTGCGAGTTCCCCCGCATACGGCTCAAGTGGCGAAGGCCCCAGCAATACCGATCCTCCCTAGTTCAATCAGAATCGAGAACTGCGGAGAGGTTCTAACCGGTCCGTGCAGGTAGAAAAAGGCGGAGGTCAAGCAATGGAAGGAGAAAGAAAAAAGACCTTCCTCGCGCACAGACAGACCATCTTTAGCGAAGTCCCTCCTTCCCAACCTCTCCTACAGCATCCATTTCGTCAAAGAAGGACGGAGCATGCACACTGACTACTCTGATTGGGCATGGATTGGGAAAAAGTAGCAGCTAAAGGAAAGCTAAAAGGTATTGGCGAAGAAGTAATGGAGGATCTGATATAGATTGAAAAGAGGGAAATCTAAGCACATGTGTGTACACTCTTTTATTATTGATTTATTCTCTAAATTGGGTATTATGAGATTAATTATGAACTAAAGTGAGGATAATGATGCTAAGTGCATTGTAAAGGTTAAATAAACACAGATTCCTATGATATGAATGGTGAAAGTGTGATTCTTATATTGTTGTGATGATACTTTTGTGACTTGTATGAATCTGATATGAATATTGATGACATTACTTGAATGATTACTTGTTGGATGAAATACAAGCTATGTGTTGAAGTTCCTTTTACTTGTTATCTGATTTGATTGTATACTGGTTCTAAACATAGTAGGTTTATGATACCTACCAATATATAGTGGTTTTGTACTGATACTACTATGTACTCTTTTTTTATTGAGTGCAGACTGTATTCCAGAGGCTAAGATGCAAACTCATCTAGGCTAGTCAATTGACACTTTGATCCAATGGTAAGCACTACTTCTCAGGCTATTGTGAATCCTTCTCGGGTTATCGTCCTTCTTCCGAATGATGGAACACTTTACTATTTTTAGTTATTTTTGGACATCTTAGACATGGTTTTTTTTAGAGTTCATGTATGGTAACTTTCAGTTCTTCGGGAGTGTAATAGGTAGTTGGATATTCCATACTTATATTTATTTAGTTTCAACTTTCAATGGTAAGCACTACTTCTCAGGCTATTGTAAATCCTTCTCGGGTTATCGTCCTTCTTCCGAATGATGGAACACTTTACTATTTTTAGTTATTTTTGGACATCTTAGACATGGTTTTTTTTAGAGTTCATGTATGGTAACTTTCAGTTCTTCGGGAGTGTAATAGGTAGTTGGATATTCCATACTTATATTTATTTAGTTTCAACTTTCTTTGTTTAGTTAAGCTAGTTTCGCATTATCTATTTTAAAAATTGGTTAAGTACAAAGGTTAAAATTTGGGTTAGATGGTTCTCCCATCATAGGGTTAGTGTGGGTGTCACTGACAACCATTTAGGTTGTGACACAGTTGGTATTAGAGCCCCAGGTTCATTAATCTTATCATACAAAAACGTGTCTAGTAGAGTCTTGAGGATCTGTATGGAGACATATGTGATTTTATTCAAGAGGTTACAAGACTTTAGAAAAAACTCCACTTCTTTCTTCCTTTGTGCTATTACTTGATTCCAATTGGTATATGTTAATCCAAATTGGTATCTGACCCTTTCAATTTTAATCTCGCTGATGGTGAGAACACGCACTTCGAAAGTTAGAGTAGGGGTGCCGGAACCATCAATTGAAGTTGTGCACAGTAGACACAGAGTAAGGGGTAGAGCAAGGGGAAGAATGGGTGCACCCACGATGCATGGATCTTGGGCCACAGCACCAGCTTGGGAAAGGTCAGCATCACCTCCCCTACATGAGGATCTTCCCGAGGTTGTAGAGGATAAAGCAGTTCAGGTTCAGAATGAGGAGGCAGTACTAGTTCAGGGAGTTGTACCGCTGATTCAGTTATCTTTAGATATGATCCAGCATGTCATGATCCAAAAATGGGGATTGTGTGAGCACCTACTCTAGATTATTTTGATAGAATAATCGTGGACCACCCAATCATAAATATGGGGAAGTCTTACCATATCAAATTCTTAAACCATTGAAATACCAATGAAATCTTACAATATTTTTTTTTGGATAAAATAAAATTACAACACCTTCTCAAGGACCTAGTCTAGACATGTATAAGAGCTTATAACACAATGAATGACAAATTAAAATATACAGCTCCCACCATGGAAATAGGATGAGTACAAGTTGCAGATGAATATTCGCTGCTTCACACAAAAACTTCAACTGGTCCTGCAATATGATTACACCCCAAATGGATGTAGCAATAGTAGAATCATTACAAAAATACGTATTTGTAGGTATATCGGTTGACCAGGATTAGATCATGCAATACTACATAAAATCAACAAGATAAACATGATAGCTAACAATTACATTCACACCAAGTTCATCCTTTATCTGCTAAGTTCTGATCAACCTTAGAAGTTATCTCTAACCCCTTTAACATAGTCATAATTATTCCATACTGCACATAATAATAACCTTCATTTATGGAATTTATAATATCAACAAACAAGGGCATAATATTCACCAACAAACATCAAATATAATAGCCAAAGATATAGCAATCACCAATTATCGTTAAGCAGGTATTCAAGTCATCCAATAGGCATATCAGTTATTAATTATACTTTTAATCCCTCAAATAAGCATAAACAAGATTCATATTGAAGATCTCACATAAGGTAAAATTGAACCCATTTCAGCTTTACCATTTAGGACATCAACAATTTCATTATTACTTTATCATACCAAGGATTTGTCCACACAAAGAACTATCAACTCTCCTATCAGCAACATCAATAGCAATTCACAGAAGTCATCGAATATCATCACATGAATGTAAGAGTAAACACTTTTAATATTCATATCACATGGAATCTATGTTCATCTATATCTCATCAATGCAACTAGTACCTCTAGTCTCATCTTACTCAACAATATTATCTCATCATGACTGACCATGTACAATATAATGATAGATGCAAAGATAGATGCAAGAGTGTAAAAACATGCTAAGGGTCTTATTTCTTTTCCACTAGACATGACCTGCAAGGTATCTTAAGTGTCCATGTACCATACCAGCATGGTATCTTCTCCATAATGAGTAAACCAATATTACCTATGTACCGGCTTATGGTACCCATTCTTTAATAACAATAGTGAACCTATGGTTTCAAGTCTATCTCTTAGGATACCTCATAGTGCACTAATTATACATACACTTAGTCATTCCAAGTCCCTTATTCAGTTCATGTATACACATCTTATTCATTCAAGCATAACATGAAACAATCATCATTCAAACATGTCTGAAGACCAATAGCAAGTCAAGTATTCAACTTTATACAAGTACTAAATAAGTCTCAATTGCAATTAACATATTATGCATACAAGACCTTATTGAACCATATTCATCGAATCCAAGTATGTTTGAGTATCACATAATCAGGTATCTATTTTAGGAGTGCACATTCTACAAAAATCGAGTCTACACTCTAATTTATATAATTATACACATATATGCAAACTTTCACATGTCTATCAATCATCCCTATCTATGGCACCAATAAATCCTCCAACATTCCATATCCAATCCTCTATTCCGGTTAGACCACCTACCCATATTTCACGTAAGATGGTAACCTTAGTTTATTTATTCTATAATGGCCATACTTTAGTATCAAGCCAAGTCTTTCTATATTAATAGAGTTTTAATGATAATGACTCCATTTTTGTGGAACTCAAGGTTCCCAACCAAAAAAATCCATCTTTTAGAATAACAAATCCTGCCAGGAAAGGTTAATTTATAATCTAGAAATAATTCTACGTGATAATACATATACCCATAGGTTTTCCTCATAATTTCATGAACCTATGGTTCTAACCCAAAATTCTACCATTAAAGATTATTCCAATTATATTAAGGTGTTAAAGAATTAATAGGAGAAGAAGTTGATGGAAGAACTTATCTCAATTGGGAATTTTCACCCTAGCCCATGGAAAATCGCCTCCCTATTGTTTTAAAACCAAGTTTTTGAGTTTTGGGGCATAAAACACCTTAAAAAATACACTTACTAGGTGTTCTTCCTGTATCTCTCATCGTGATGGGCCATTTTCTCATTGTGATGACTCATCATGATGAAGACCCCCTCGTTGCGACGAGCCCCGCTTTCTAGCACAAACACCCTTTAGTAAAATGGTTATAACATTCTACTCGGGACTAAAAATAATAATAGGTCAGTGGAGTTGGAAAGATGACTCGAATACCTTTAATTTGGTGCATTATGGGCCTCCTAGATTTTCATATTCTAGGAGGGGTGCTCGGTTAAAGTTGACCCTAGAAAAAACTTACATTAAAACTCCACCTCTAAGAATGTTTTTAACTTAACTTTGTGCTAGGGGTTTTGTAAGAACTTAGTTCATGTCTATTGTACTCCCATACTAAGGAATTGACCGTAACACTTATGGAATCAAGTTCTTATGCCTTTAACGCAGATATTTCAGTAACAACAGAATGGTTTGTTACATTAGATACCAATTTACCATCCGCTCATACCCAAATAGACATTGGTTAAAGAGGAGAGGCACGGGGTTGGAATTAAAAGGGAATTACTATTAAAGTCATCTATATTGAACCTTACCTGACTTACGGTCAGAGAAGCTTCCCCATCTCTCATTGCAATGGACCACATCACATTGTGATGGGTCATAACGATGAGGATTAGCTCTTTATGATGGCTCGTTACAACGAATGACCCCTTAGTTGCGACAAAGAATGAATTCCATAATGTCAAAAACTCATCCACAACCTCTTATTTCACAACACATTTTGTTTTCTAGACATCAAGGGTCAAACCCAACATAGTAATCACCATAACTGGAGTTCCATGAACTTGATTACCATCTCAAAACTTCCTACGGGACCCACACCCCTTGAATATCTGTATATGGACTCCACACTATCATATAATGAACCATGAGATCCCAACTATCTCTAAGGCACAGGACACTCGATTTTTGTTGAAGCTCATCCTAACCTGAGACTTTATCAACTCTCATCTTAGGGGCTTTTATACTCGGGTACTTATTGATATTAGTAATCTACCTACTTATTGAGCCTATATCAATGAATTATTGCTATATTTTGAATCGATTTAGAGGTTCTTATGACCTTTATTGATGTCTATGCAGGTACTTTTGATAGAAGATGAAGAACAAGGATATGGACCAAAAAAGAGCCAAAAAGAAGCTAAGTGTGAAGAGTTGAGAAAAGATGGAGAATCTGCTATAGGATGCGGTGGTTGTGCAACACGCACAAGCCATGGTGCAGTTCGCACCTCCTCTGTATGATGTTACAAAAGTTGCTGAAGATTCTACTAATGAGTGTGGTCGCTGTGCGACGCGCACAACCCGTGGTGCGAAACACACCATCTTTGCACAAAGACCACTTATGCTGCTAAAGTCACTAGATGATCTGAAGAAAGTATGCGACACACACAATATGATATGCGAACCACACGTCACGTCGCACATCGCCCGGAGGACAAATTTTTCCTAGTTTTATGTGACGACTTGGGAACATATAAAAGGAAACTTTAGGCTCATTTTGTAGATACAATACTTTAGACCTGAGTTTTTGAGAGAGTTTTTGCTTTGTAAACAATTTTCCACCTCCATTGAGAAGAGGGTTTCAATCCAA
>QJPP01002330.1:0-86930 GCA_003996215.1 Jaltomata sinuosa | reverse complement strand
TCCATTCCTGAGTGGAAGTGGGAGGGATACTATGGATCTTTGTTTGTTGGATTTGCCTCATCTTCTCATGTTTGCATTCCATATGGGTGATCTGTTATAGGCTGAACTAAGGTCAGCCATATTCTTGCCGGTTTCAGTACTGTCCTTATGCGCAGAGAGGTTACTCAGATCTTACCTTTCATAATTGTTCGGTTGCCGGGGTCCCAGCTTCTAATTTCTTCAGACCGGCGGCACTGTCAGTTCACATCTCAGTTCTGAGGCTAGTTCAGCGAGATTTTGGGTACAGAAGGTCATCTTAGTACCCTCGCCTTCCACCCTCAGACAGATGGGCCAGTCCAAGAGGACCCATTCAGATTTTGGAGGACATGCTTCGAGCTTGTGTCCTTGACTTTGGAGGTTCTTGGGATCAGTTTGTTCCCTTGGCAGAGTTTGCTTATAATAACAACTTCCATTCGAGTATCGGCATGGCACCTTTTGAGGCTTTGTATGGCAGGCGTTGCAGATCGCCGGTAGGTTGGTTTGATGGTTCTAGTGCTGGGCCACAGAGCACAGATTTGCTTCGAGATTCTTTAGACCGAGTCCGAGTGATTCAGGATAGACTTCGGGCAGCTCAGAGCAGGCAGAAGAGTTATGCTGATCCGACTTCTGTGCCCTTGCATATTGTTTGACCACGGGTACTTGGTGTGTTTCGTGTATCGCCCCATGAAAGGGCGTGATGAGATTTGGTAGGCGGGGCAGCCTTAGCCCGCGAAGGTACATTGGGCCGTTGAGAATTCTTCAGTAGGGTCGTAAGTCCGTTACTAATCAGCTAGCCTTGCCTCTGATGTTTTCAGCTATACATCCTGTATTTCATGTTTCGAGTTGCGTCGGTATGTCAGATGAGTCCATGTGTTGCAGGGGATTCAGTTCAGTTGGATGAGGGTTTAGCCTTTGTTGAGGAGCCGACAGCTATTTTGGCCGGAGATGTCAGGAGATTGAGGTCTCGAGAGATCCCGGTTGTTAAGGTTCAGTGGAGGCACCGTCCAGTCGAGGAGGCTACCTGGGAGACCGAGAGAGATATGCGGGCCCAGTATCCGCAGCTATTTGAGCCTTCAGGTACCCCCTTGACCTTGACTTTCGAGGACGAAAGCCGTTTTTAGTAGTGGATGATGTAATGACCCTTCCGGTCATTTCCACGTATAAGTTTTGAAGCCAAGCAAGTCGGCAAAAGTAATCGTAAGATCTTTAATAAATTTCCTGAACTTTGGGTAAAATATCTCGGGGCTTTTCTCCCAATATATAAAGAGTAAGAAGTCCCCCGAAATACCAAATCGAAGGTCTACGAGTCTGTTTTCCAACGCACAAAACCTCACATCCAACTGATCTCGGAGTAAAAAGTTATGACTTTTTTACTGCGGACTGTCTGGCAGAAAACGGATTGCGAACCGGGTCGCGAACCGGGTCGGGTCAAACTCGATTTAAGCCTCGACTTCACGTTTTAAAACACCATTTCAGTTTCAAAACAGTAATAAAACATAAGGGAGGATCTCGAGAGAATTCTTGAGTATCAAAATCGTGCGTTGGCGAATTACGAGCCTAAACTTAAGAATTTTATTAGCATCGTGCGTGTATTTGAAAATATTTTATTTAAAAATTAAATTTGGTAAAAACTATATTAGTATTGCCTTTTCAAAATATTTTAAAGGTTTATGGGAAATATTTTTGAAACGTTATAATTGTTTATGTATTTATTTTATAAAATTTTTATACATTATATTATTTTAACGGAGATAGTAAACTTAATTACGTTGAAATTTATTATTATAATATAGTAGGTTTTATTCGAAATAATTTTCTATAAATTATGGTATATTTAAGATATTATATTTATTTTACCACGAATTTAATCAATACCCGAATACTTACATAACGGGGCAAAATCATTTTGTTTTAATAATTGAATTGCCACCTCCATTCCACGTGGAGGTGGAGGAGGTGAGCAGCAAAGCTAAGGGTAAGAGAGGTGGCATCACATTACCATGTTTGTAATGATTAATTCATTAAAGGTTATAAATTAATGTGCTAGTAGTTTGCTGTACATATACTTAGGTATATTTCACTAACTTGAACAAAAGGATTTCTTAAGATTAGTTCAAAGTACCTTGCTGCTTATTCACATTCAGGAGAATTTTTGGGAAGAAAATATGTTGGGCGGTTACTTTGATCCCTGACAGGAAAATTTATTATCTACGTCAAATTATTCAAGCCCGAGTTCAAGTTTGAGTTTTGTTTCGGAGCTTCTTTTCGGAGAGGTTCGAGCTTGTCGTCGGAAGACAGGTAGGTTACGGTTTATTTTCCCTAGACTCCGTATATATAAAATAAAATTGTATTAATGGGCATCCTTGGGTTGGTTTATTAGGTTGGTACCACAAACCTCGACCGCTTTATTCATGTCCGCCTACTTTTATTCCTCCGTTGTTTGTAGTATTTGCGGATATATTTTATTTACCCTTGTGGTCCTGCGAGGCCTTGTTGACTCTGGAACATAGAAGGTGGATTTTTGGGAATGTCCGCGAGTCCTGGGCATAGAATTATCCTTCTAGGCTGGTTATGCTTGCTGAGTAGTTGTGGGCCTGTGCAGGGTCGATAGGTTGATTGTGAGCTGCGGGGCAGCTATTGTGTGTGATCATACCATTTCCATGCATATAAAGAGGTTTTATCCATGTTTTACTGTGGTTTTGGCTTCGGGCCTACTGGCACTGTTTTTCTAAACCTTGCATGGCCCGGGGGGCCCGTTTTTGATGGAAATGATTTGGAAATGGTTGATCTGACTTGTGAGTATTCTTGGGTAAAAGAAAGTAAAATTATGTTTAAAAACACCAGTTTTACTACTACACTAGACTCGGCAGGGCCGGAGTGCTAGTTGAGTTTTCTTGCTACTTGAGATTATTTTTAGCCTCGGTCGGACCGAGCACCTGAGATGACTTTTTACTGTTTAGACCCGGTTATGCCCGGGCACCCTTGGAGGGGTTTTTGAGACATTTTTCTACTACTTTAGTCCTGGACAGGGTCTGGGCATTGCATATTCGAGACTGGGTCTCTATTCTGATACTGAGTTTTAGTATGGGGTCTGGGACCTCCATGGACCTTGCCATCCGGGCCAGGGGCTACGGGTTGCGTGTGCCGGGGGAGGGGTATACGGTGGAGTAAAGGTATACGGGCAGTGTCCTTCCATGGAACCTACCTGCTGGTAGACCGGATCGGCGCCGGAGGAGGTACATACAGAGATACTATGGCACTTGAGATCTTCATGCATCATATCATTTATGGTTCGAGGTTCCACCCTTGTTTGCTGTTTGCTGATTGTACGCTCCGGTAGTATGGGATGCCGGGGGGTTTGTTTTCACTTGTTTGTGTTCCTCGGTTGTATGGGCGGCCGAGGACTGTAGGTAGACTCTTTCTATTTACTTGTAGAATTATTTCCTGTTATGGATAAGTAAATTGGTTACTGCTAGACTGTTAGTTGTTGCGGTGTGAGATTGATATGATTAGTTGGGTTTGATTCATGTCTCTGAGCATGCCTATTATTACTCTTTCTCTCTTCTTCTTACACTTGAGGTTACCGGTATACCGTCCATTTCGTAAACTTATTTTATATACATTGTTATTGCAAGGACCCCAGGTGCGTTATTTCTTACTTTCACCTGTGCCTATGGTGTGTATATTCTGCTTACTGGCCTCACATGTGGTTCTGTTGATTTCCCTCTGGCTAGTTCCTGTGTACCTTTCGTTGATTTCTGTGACTGCTTGCTTCTATTCTGTCTGTTACTACGCTTTTATCTTATATGTGCCCAGTCGGCCTATGATACCTACTGGGTACCTTATGCTTCGCATTTGGTGCTCACCCCTACCCCTTGCATCTTTGGGTGCAGATCCTAGCGTGGGCCATCGCCGTTAGATCGTTGTGATTCGTGCTTGGAGATCTGCTGGGGACTACTTCAGGCTGAGGGTGAGCTCTTGGCGATTGGAGCTTAGCTTTAGTTTATCTTCTGCTTCATGTACTCTATTACCATTCAGAGACATCTGTATATATAGTTTTGGTTTATTTTGCACTCCATGTATGTAGTTTGACTCTATACTATGATACCAGGTCTTGGTTTAGTTTTCGCATATGTATATATTTATATCCCTGTTATCTATTTTATTCGTCTTGTTCCCTTATTTGCTAGATAGTAGCCCATTACTAACTGTTCTGGGCTACGGGGATTGGTTCACCTACCGGGGGTTGTAGGTGCCATCATGACCGAGAAATCGGGTCGTGACAACTTACAAGGATGGGAAAAACATAAAACAAAAATAAAAATTGAACTAATAGATGAAAATAGTATAATAATGCAAAAACCTTTAAAATACAATTTTAAGGACCTAACAGAATTCAAAATGCATATACAAGAATTATTAGACAATAAATACATACAAGAAAGTAACAGCAAACACACTAGCCCAGCATTTATAGTAAATAAACATAGTGAACAAAAACGAGGAAAAAGTAGAATGGTTATAGATTATAGAAATTTAAATGCAAAAACAAAAACATATAATTATCCAATACCAAATAAAATACTAAAAATCAGACAAATACAAGGATATAACTATTTTAGTAAATTTGACTGCAAATCAGGATTTTACCATTTAAAACTAGAAGATGAATCTAAGAAACTAACAACATTTACGGTACCACAAGGCTTTTACGAATGAAATGTATTACCCTTTGGATATAAAAATGCACCAGGTAGATACCAACATTTTATGGACAGCTACTTCAACCAATTAGAAAATTGCATAATATATATAGATGATATACTATTATATTCCAGGACAGAGGAAGAACATATAAAATTACTAGAAAAATTTATACACATCATAGAAATATCAGGAATTAGTTTAAGTAAAAAGAAGACAGAAATAATGAAAAATCAAATAGAATTCTTAGGTATACAAATAGATAAAAATGGAATAAAAATGCAAACGCATATAGTACAGAAAATAATTAATTTAAATGAGACACTTGACACAAAAAAGAAGCTACAATCATTTTTAGGATTAGTTAACCAAGTAAGAGAATATATCCCTAAATTAGCAGAAAACTTAAAACCACTGCAGAAAAAATTAAAGAAAGATGTAGAATACCATTTTGACGAAAAAGATAAAATGCATATAAAAAAGATTAAAACTTTGTGTAAAGAACTACCAAAACTATATTTTCCGGATGAAAAAAGGCAATTTACATACATAGTAGAAACTGATTCTAGTAATCACAGTTATGGAGGAATTCTCAAATATAGATATGATAATGAAAAAATTGAACATCATTGTAGATATTATTCGGGATCATACACGGAACCACAATTAAAATGGGAAATAAATAGAAAAGAACTATTTGGATTATATAAATGTTTGTTAGCATTTGAGCCATATATTGTTTATAACAAATTTATTGTAAGAACAGATAATACGCAAGTAAAGTGGTGGATAACGCGAAAAATACCAGACTCGGTGACAACGAAGGAAATAAGAAGGCTTGTATTAAATATACAAAATTTTACATTTACAATTGAGGTAATAAGGACTGACAAAAATGTTATTGCAGACTACCTATCAAGACAAAGGTACCCAAACTGAGCCAGAAGATAATACAATGGATAAGATACTCAAAGCCATTACTACACTTTGTACTAAAGTGGATAGTATGGATGAAGAGATAAAAAAGCTAAAGACTAATGAAGTTAATCTGAAGTCTAAGGCTAAAGATAGCAGTCCCCAGGAAGACTATAAACGTCCGGAGCTAGAAGGAGACGTTGGGAAACTCCGAAAAACCCAAAACAATTTATTTGCTAATAATGCAGGTACAAGTGCAGGTACAAGCGGACAACCTACAAAACCACAATACAAAAATACCAATTTAAATACAATGTTCACAAACCCATTTACTCAAAAAATACAAAGACCAGTTATGGTACCACCCCAAATAAATACATACGCAGCAAGTTTACACCAAGAGAAAAAGATATACAACCATTTGTCCCAAAACTACATACAAAACATATACAAAATCCAGACATATTTAAACCTAAACCCAAGGTCAGTTACAACCACCGACTCAACCCAAGACTACATAACCCAAAAATTACAGGGATATAACAGACTCATTGCACAGCCAAAAACAAATTCGAACTTAGTCAAAACATGTTATCATTATGGACTACTCAGCACAGTATACACATATGACGGAGAAGAGCTACAAGGAATACCAGAAATACATAAAGCATTTCTAACCTACAAAAGAGTTACAAAAGGAAATTTATTCTATGTGAAATTCTATACAGCACCAGCAGAAATATTATATGAAGAGATAAAACCAGTGATCCAAGTTGTAAAACTGGGATTGACAAAAAACATGATATTACCAGACGATATAATAATACAACCAGAAATACCTATGACAGAAATACCAGATGTACAGCTGGAATGAAGATATGTGGAAAGGAGAAAAAGAAGTCAAAAAGGAAATAGTGAAATCTGAAAAAAGATATGCGGAAAGGAGAAAAAGAAGTCAAAAGGGAAATAGTGAAATTTGAAAAAAATGTAAAGTTGTATAAAGTCTTGTCTTCCATAAATATAAGTAGATAGATGTCCCTGTCAGTTATTTAAGTTTTTGTACCGTATTGTAAAAAAGTCATAAAATAAGGGACAGATGTAAAAATAGGAATAGTATAATTTTTGTTTTATTATAAAAAGTCGTAAAGTAAATAGTAAGAGTCATTCATGAACAGTAAAGGTCGTTCATGAAAGGTTATTTGTGAATAGTAAGGGTCATGTGTAAATAGTAAAAGTCGTTTTATTTTTTCTATAAAAGGATGTAGGAGGATGAAGGATCGTAGTATCAGCGAAAAATCCCTCACCTCTCAATTCCTCACTTGTAAACCTTCCATATACATAAATAAAATATACCTTTTAAGTAAGCTATGGAGCATCCAGACGAGCTAAAAAATCAGGTATACTTATTCATAGTCATGTATAGCTAAACTTTTATATTCCTTATAATCTATTTTATATCATAACTGTTTATCATGTTTTAATACTGTTATAAAGGACATCTTAAGAAAGCTTGCCATGGCTAAATATTGCTGAGAGTAGTTAAGCCCAGACTATGCCATCCTAAGGTCGAAACCAGTAGGCAAGGAGGCCGTTTAGGGGAGTAGACAGAGTTGAGGCGCTGTTAGGGTAAACGATTGAAGCAAGAAAAGCATGGTAGTGGCTAGAAGAGATTGTTCAAAATAACTTATTAAAAAATGATGAACTTTATGATAAACAAAGAGATTAGAGGGAATATGTTTAGTAAAAAACATGACAAGAATAAATATCGATTTAATGAGCAATAATACGTACCTAATAGATGATGATAATAATTATAAAATACTCATATTATATATCCTTAAACAACTTAATAACGATATTAGGAGAAAAATCTACGATATTTTAGTTACTTTTGAGATAACAGAAATAATGGAACAAAGATGGACAGAACTAATTATACCAGATAACATAGACGATTTAGATTTATACGAACTAGATTTGTATTCGGATCAATAATTAACTACGAATATTTAAAAGATTGAAGAGAAACTATGGAATCCAAATATATCCTTAAGAAAACAAACAAAATTAAATACAACGAAACTCAAGATAAAAATTATTTAGAATATATTTTAAATTGTAAAAACGAAATAATAAGATTAAAAAATAATGAATAAAGGATACTATTATAAAAAAGCATTTAATCAAAATATGAATATAGAATCATTTGAAAAATGGAGACACACCAAAGAACTAATAGATTTCCAAATATACTTAATAAGACAAAATTTAGATATTTATTTAGAAACAGGAAATACTGAATTTTTAAAATATATAAAAAATAATATAATAAACCTTCAAAAATCACATATAAAAGAAAGACAATTATATGAAGCAACTTTCTCATAAAAAAATAACAATGGACTCAACTACAAAAATGGATGAATCTACCCACGACTTAAAAGTAATAAGTAACCCCTCAAAATACCAAATATTCTTTAAAAATAAAATATTAATCACTATCATTAAAACAGTTAATCTTAACAGAGATTTACAATAAATTATACTTGATAAAATCATTAATTCTACAGAAGATTTTTGGCCATACGAATTAGATACATATCCAGATATAGACTCAAATTAAAAATAATGAATAAAAATACTTCCGCACACATACCGCGCACTGGCACAAAAAATGGTACATATGACGTGTATGCACCAGCTTGAAGGGGAGTGTTAGAATAGGAGTAGGACACAAATAGTACAGATAATCCTACTAGAAAAAGGATAGTAATGTAGTGTCCTAGTTGCAAAAGGATTGCAAGGTAATGTTTTTTTGAGACAAGGGTAACTTTATATTCACAAAAAATTCATCATCCACGAGATGATGAATTGGAAACTTACATCCCACAGAGTGGTGGGAACACCCCCATAGGAGTTGTCAAATTACAAGTTTCCTAAGAAATCAACTACATCTATTGTTTCCCCTATCAAATCTTGTTTACACCAAAAGTAAAAGACTAATACAATTCATTTTCATTTTCTGCAAATTGGGCTCTTGTTCTTCAAAACACCTAGCATTTCTTGTTTTCCATATGGTCCACCAAATGCAAACTGGTATGATCTTCCACCCGTTATCCTTTTTACCCCAGCTTCCAATTCCTGTCCAACAACTCAGAAGCTCCATACTAGGATTTGGCGTCACCCAGCTAACTCCCATGGTACTCAAAAACATATTCCAAAGGTTAGCAGCTTTTGACAGTGAATGAAAAGATGACTATTGACCTCAGCTTTTTCCTCACACATGAGCATCTTGGGCATATCTGCATGCCTTTTTCCTGCAAAATATCGTGAGTAAGGCATGCTTTTCTAATCGCCAACCAGGCAAAACATGAAACTTTCAGTGGGCAATCAATCTTCCAAATCAGCTTCCAGGGAAATTTCTCAGATAAAGATAGAGCAGAGTTCATCTTCCAGTAGCAAGACTTCACTGTATAGACTCCTTTACTGTACGCTTTCTAGACTGGTTTGCCCTTCTAAACACCAGATTCCATCCATGTTGGCTCCAAACCTGTGCCACAGTAGCATTGGTCTGCAGGCTCAAAGTGTATAAGTGGGGAACTGGCTCCTAAGATTCTCCTCCCCTATCCATATTTCATTCCAAAAATCAGTTCTCTGTCCATCCCCAACATTGATGCTAAGTTTGTTGGCAATGCATCTACCTGACAACCCAACATCTCAGCTAAACTAGATAGATTGTCCATCAGGTTGATGGGGAAAAGATGGCTCTTTAACTAGTTGACATGGAGGCCCGAGACCCCTTCAAAGATTTTGAGAATAGCTCTTAAGTGTCTAATCTGAGTTACTTTTGCCTCACAAAAACTTAGAGCATCATCAGCATAGAGTAGATAAGTTATCTCCAAGCCCTCACCTCTTCCCGTTTGTGCACTGAAACCTCTCACCCATCTGTTTGCCTTTGCTATCCTAAACATATGATTTAACCCTTCCATAGCTAACAGGAATACGAAAGGAGACAAAGGGTCCCCCTGCCTGAGTCCCCTCTATGAATGGAAGAAGCCTTCAGTGTTCCCATTTATAATGAGAGAGAGTTTCACACTTGATATGCAATATTTGATCCAGCTGATCCACTTGCTACCAAATCCCATGTCCTTTAGAATTTTTAGAAGGAAATTCCAATTGACATGGTCGTAAGCTTTCTCAATGTCAAGTTTATACAAAATTCCTGGCTTCTTCTGTTTGACCCTGGCATCTACCAATTCATTTGCCAACAATGTTGCATCTAGTATTTGCCTCCCTTTCAGGAAAGCCATTTGGTGCTCATCGACCAACTTCCCCATCACTGACTTCATTCTCTCAGTCAACAACTTTGAGATAATTTTGTAGACTCCTCCAATCAAACTGATAGGTCTGAAATTCTTTAGCTCAAGTGCACCAGGCTTCTCAGGAATTAGTGCAACAAATGTAGCATTTAAGGATTTCTCAAAAACACTCCTTTGATGGAAATTCTGTATAGTTTCCATCAGATCTTCTTTTAGGATTCCCCAACATATTTTAAAGAACTCCATGGTAAACCAGTCAGGGCCAGGAGCTTTGTATCCATCACATTGTTTGATGGACGATAGCACTTCCTCTTTTGTGAATGATCTCTGTAACCATACATTTTCTTCCGTAGACACTGTAGGGCATCCTACAAGGTCAAATGGAGGCCTCCAAGACTCAGTTTCAAAATATAGTTTAGCATAGAAGTCTATCATTGCTTCCTTAATCTCTTCAGGTTCTAGTGTCTCCTCCCCTCTTACAACCAACCTATCGATTGTGTTGTATCTTCTGTAAGTTGTTGCTAACCTTTGGAAAAATCTAGTGTTCTTGTCGCCCTGTTTCAACCAAAGTACTCTAGATTTTTGTCCCCAACTAGCTTCCTCTTGCTTGATTAGTGCTTCCAGTTCTACAAGGATTGTTGCTCTTACCATCACTTCATCATCATTGAGGGTTCTTTCATTCTAGGTCCTGTCTAAGTCAGCCAGCTCTTCCAGTTAACCATTTTTTCTGGTAACTGTTTCAGAGAAATTCTTCCAGCTCCACTCTTTTAATTTGTTTTAGCATTCTCAGTTTGGTACTCAACTTGTAGTTTAGGCATCCTTCTACCTCAAAACTGTTCCACCACCCATGTACTATATTAGTGAAACCATCAACCTTAAGCCACCAATTTTCGAATTTGAAATAAGGATTTCTTTGTTCCCAGTTGCCACTATATCTAACATAACAGGTTTATGGTCAGAGCCAGCTCGGGGTAGAATGCTTTACTTGATGCTCTTGAAGTTTTCCTCCTATTCCATAGAGTATACAAACCTGTCTAATCTTGCAGCACTGTGATGGTTTTCGCCCTTGAACCAAGTGAATTTTCCTCCAATCAGGCTAGGATCATGAAGCTCCAAGTCTTCTATCCATCTATCACATCTATCCATCTGGAGAAATCTTTCATAATATTGGTGACTCAGCGTAATGTTTATAAATAGGATCTCACTGTAATAATATAGATACACAATTCAATAATATTTTTCTCCTATATTTCTCACAGTGGGTATGTAGGCTAGACTTGATATTCTGTCAAGCCTATCTAACTATCTACATGAATGATCTTCTTCCTCAAATTAAAAATATATGAAAAAAGAATTTCTTTTTTTCATATTTCTTGAGTTCTGCTTCATAGAGTTGAACCAACCTCCTATTCCTTTCACACCAAAATGTCAAAAAATGCATAGTGGACTAGCTTTCCTCTCAGTCACCTTACTTCCTTATTCTCCAACTCAGTAGCACACTACTAAGTAGAACCCAATTGATATCGTTTAGAGAATACCAAAGCCCGTACTTGTAAAGTTACTCTACGTTGCAACAAACAACAACAACATACCCACTGTATTCCCATAAAGTGGGATCTGGGGTGGGTAGAGTGTACGCAGTCCGTACCACTACCTCAGAAGTGAGGTAGAGAGGTTGTTTCCGATAGACTCCCAGCTGAAGACAAAAACAGTCTAGAAAAGGACAATAATATAAGAACATGAAACAATAGGTAGTAACAAACAACAGATAGTAACATAAACAAGACTACCACAAAACAATACTACAAACCATCTATCCGGAACACCAAATAATACCAAAACTCCAAGAACCAGAAACTACACGCGTAGCACTACGACTACTAGCACGGACTCCAAACAAAGCACACCTACCTACTAGCAAGGGCACATCCCTTCCTACTAACCTTCTACCCTAATCCGCGTTCTCCACACCTTCCTATCTAGGGTCATGTCCTCAGTAAGTTGTTACTGCACCATGTCATGTCTAATTACCTTTCTCCAATACTTCTTTGGTCTACCTCTACCCCACTTGAATCCATCCATAGCCAACCTCTCACTCTACATTGCAACAGTTCGTAATTTACACCTTCTCTATCTTCTTTGCACCTGCAACGTGAACTCACGACAATCCTTTTCCTCCTTCTCAGATTGACTGCTGTGAGAATCGAATTCCACATCGTACTACAACTTACTTATGCAATAAAACTGTATGATCCCATCAAATAAGTCCACATGCTCACAAAACATATTTTCACAGTAAAATGTTATAACAACTTCAGCCTTCGCTGTACTTTTTTTTTTAGGATTAGTACTGTTGTATTCTTCAGCATTAGGAATGCTGGCCACCATCAAAAAGCTATTACAAAGAAGTTAGACTCTAGCTTTACAGAGCTCCTATAAAATCTACTAACTCCTCTATTTCCTCTATACAGTTTTGCTTACACCAAAAAAATAATGTTACCAAACAGTTCCATTTCACATCATGAATTGATCTGATCCTGTCTTCAAAACACCTTCCATTTCTCTCCTTCCAAACTGACCACCAAACACAAGAAGGTATTATCCTCCACCATGTTTTCTGACTTTTACTTCCCCCTCTTTCATCCAACAGCTCATCAGATCAGTTGTGTGCTCACGCATTGTCCACACTATCTTTGTGAGACTGAGGAACAAATTTCACAATTGAGCAGTGAATCCACACTGTGTGCTCAACCTTTGTAGTATTAGTATGATTAGTGTTACTAAAGACTAAAGGTCATCACCTCGTCCTTTGTTTTTTTTGAAAATGGGGGTAGCAAGGGGAAATAGGGGAGGGGATTACAAGATGGGGAATCAAACCCTCACCAATAAGGTGAAAGTTCATGTAGTCAACCAATTGAACTACTAAGATTCCTCATCACCTCATCGATTATTGAATATAATAATGGCTTCAACCTTTGCAACGTGAATAAGATTAGTGTTATTAAAAGTATCGGCTCATTGTTCAAATGGACAGAGTGATGTGAAGCAAATAGCTATTGCCTTCATACTTCAATGAGGCACAAAGTGGTCCTAACACGGGCGGTCAATCTAATTTTAGAGTACGAAAACAAAAAGAGTAATCATGGTAGGGTGAGTGTAATGAACCCTGGGCAAAGGGAATTGACATTCCCAATTTTATCCAACCACAGACTCATCTTCAGAAAGCAGTTGGTTCTAGCATGAATTTCGAGGAATCATGGCCGAACTCCGATAACAAGTTTCCTACATATCTCAGGTTACATGAGAACTCAGGCCACTTATAGTTCAAGACGCTTGATTTTACGCATGATTTTGAAAGGATTCCAAATTATCCTGGTTTCAGAGTACGAAGAGATCGAAAAGCTGGGAAGTAAAAGGATTGTGGAGAGTTAGGAATACAACCGAGTTTTCAATATAGATCCCGCCTACATATCCCAAGACTTTGAGGAATCAGGCTGCTTGTAGTTTGACTCAATCGGTGGAAAATGTAATCATTAGTTAAGACAACCTTTGGCTCAGGATGAGTGACGAATAATTTGAGTTATAGAAAAGAGGCTTGTAACCTCTCAACTATGAATGTGGAGCTCTTCACATAAGATTTTACCTGGACATAATTTCCAAAGCTCGAGGTGTATCATCACTCGAATTTGAAAAGAAAGAATATTGCTTCCAGCGCGAGTTTAGAAAATACCCTGGATGCGAAACTAAGACCCCAAAGATAGGAAATACCCACATGCCTTCTGACAGGGGTGTGTTTTGATGGCGGTGAAAAGTCATTCCTCAGCTCACGTCCAAAGAGTTTGATCCCTGTTCGAACTATGTCCCAGTTTGCTGCTACGAAAAAGTTCCATGTTGTGATGCGTCCTTTTTGGTGTAGTCCGCACCTGTAGTTTTGCTTTGAGAATTTCATCCTTCTCGGATGCTCTCGATAACATCTCAAAACAAAATGGTCAGTAATAACATAATTCCATTTGGAGAGGTAGTTTTCTTTATCGTACCTCATTCTTGGGTTCCGTTCGAATCCCATGTGGTGATGTCTTTTGACGTATTTTGTACCTGTTGTTCTAGTTCGAGATTTTCATCCTCTCGAATATCCTCGTCAACATTTGAAACAAGACTTTTAATAGTAAAGTAGCTTAATAAAGAGAGATAGCGTTGTACTTTATTCTCGTGTTTGCTGCTTCTTGATGAAGATGTCGTCATTTCCTGTTTCTGTCTCATGAAATAGTGACTTTCATGACAATCAAATGTGATATCCATCGTAGCTATCGAATTGGGTTGACTTTGTGGCGATCTTTGAATAAGGCGACCTTTGTGGCCGTTTGACGTGAAGGTCCTTGCAACCGTTTGCGGTGTTCTCTTGAACGTGATAGCCTTCGTGGCTATTGACAGTAGTCTTTGCATATGCCTTTAGGGTAAATCTTGCGCATCATCCGTATCGACGTGACTAACAGATATTTCCTGAATTGTCAGGCTTTGGGTAATCTAGCACATCATCCGACTTTGGATAAATGTGGCTTACAGATGCCTTTAGCTTGCCATCTTTCGAGTGATCTTGCACATCATCCGACTTTGGATAGAGGCGGCTTATAGACGTACTTTGAATTGCCAGTTTTTTGGGTAATCCTGCACTTTTATCCGATCTTAGATGTAATGCAACTTACAGATTTCCCTTGAATTGATAGCCTTTGGGTAGTCCTGCACAATATCAACATGGATATGTCGCGGCTTATAGATAACACTCGGACTATCTATTTTTGGTAGTCTTGCACTTTATCTAATTGCGTATATTATTGCGACTTACGCATTACCCTTGAACTTTCAATCTTCAGGTGATCTTTCACACTATCCGATTTTGGATATCGCTGCGTCTTACAGATAAATCTTAGTCTGTCAAGTTTTTGGGCAATCTTGCATACTATTCGATTTTAGACGTCGCTATGGCTTGTAGACGACCTTTGGCCTTCCAATTTAGGGAGATCAGGCTTATCATCTGATTTGGATGGTGTCTTATAAACATCCTTTGGACTATATGCATTCGATCTTAGTGGCAAGCAGTATTTGATTACGATCAAATATAGCTGCATCTTCTGGTGATCGACTCTTTCGAATAAGAGTGCATAAATATCCTCGATGTCAGACTTTACCGTCTTACGAGCTATCAGATATGAATATGCTGGATGCCAGGCTTGGCATAATAAATAATAATAATATCCTCAACGTTAGACTCCTCCGTCTTAAGCGATATCGGATATAAATATGCCAAGCTTGGCATAATAAGAGAGCAAATACATCCTCAACGTCAGACTCCTCCGTCTCACGCGATATCGGATACAAATATGCTGAATGCCAGAATTGACATAATAATAAAGCAAATACATCCTCAACTTCTGACTCCTCCATCTCACGCTATATTGGATATAAATACGCTGAATGCCAGCCTTGGCATAATAGAGGAGCAAATATACCCTCAACGTTAGACTCCATCGTCTCACGCGATGTTGGGTACAAATATGCTGGATGCCAGACTTGGCATAATAATAATAATAATATCCTCAACGTCAGACTCCTCTGTCTCACGCGATATCAGATATAAATATGCCATGTTTGGCATAATAATAAGAAAATAAATACATCATCAATGTTAGACTCCTCCATCTCACGCGATGTCAGATAATAGTATGATGAATGCCAAACTTGGTATAATAATATAATAATGAAGCAAATATATCCTCAATGTTATACTCCTCCGTCTCATGCGATATCAGATATAAATATGCTGAATGTCAAGTTTGGCATAATAATAATGAAGCAAATATATTCTCAACGTCAGACTCCTCCGTCTCACGTGATATCGAATATAAATATGCTGAATGCCAGACTCGGCATAAGGATGCATAAATATATGTGGTATAAATATGCAAATGAAAATATCCTCAACGTTAGACTCTGTCATCTTACGCGATCTTAGATGTAGATATGCTCTTGGGTCGATCCTGCGCAGCCAGTGTGACTTAAAGATGCCTCTGAATGTCATCCTCTTTGAAACCGGCCGGTAGAGGGACATAATATTTGTAGCAAATGCATTTGTGATTTTTAATGATGATGATGGTCCTCTTGACATGAAAATATGACATGGACCTCTTGGCATGGTCCTCTTGACATGCAAATATGATATGGCCCTCTTGGCATGGTCCTCTTGACATGCAAATATGATACTAATGTAGATGATCAAGCAATGGCATATGTCGCAGTTGCAGAAAACATCACCTTTGGTTTTTTTTTGTCCTGTTGACTCCTTTGTGTGTACTTGTGCTCAAGGCAAATAATTAGTAGACACAGCGTTGCTTTTACTAGCGACCACAGTCAAACTTGAAAAACTTTAAAGACATCGTCTATGAAGCTAATCAAAACAACTTTTATTTCGAATGTGAATGAAATGGTCGTGCCAATTTCTAGGGATGGCCATAAATACCATTTTTGAACATCGTATGTTCGTGGTGATTTTTGGCTTACTGGGGATTGGCGGAGAACATCGCTGATCTCTCATTTGATGTCCTAATTTTGTAGTTGACCCAAAGTGTCCTGATTTGCTTGGGGACTTAAGGATGCTGTCAGTCTCTCTTTATCTAGTAGTTCCTGCGAACTACAAGAGATTTGTCCATTCCAGGAACTTTTGCCTCTTTGGCTTTTTCCCATCGTTTTGGCTTTTATCGCCAAATTTGGGGGCATCTGGTCTTGTTGCATTTCTTTGAACGCGTTGGATAACGAGGGGATTTCACTGATTTCTAACATATTTTTTTTAGGACAACCTGCATTCATAGAAAAATTGTTAGTTTTTGGTGAAAATGATCTGTATTGACCTCCTTCGATCTTCTACTCCTTGCTTTGTCTTTTCTGGGTGCTTTCCACTCTCGGGTACTCGTCGTCCTCGACTCTCTCTGGGTCATGGTAGACATAAGACAAAATCAAATTATAGAGGAGTAAACTAATCTTTTGTAAAGACTTTTCAAACAATTTCTTTGGAAAACAAAGGTTTTGAAAATTGATAGTTTGAAAAAGTTTCTGCCCGTCAAGTCATGTGCTAGCTCAATGAATGTCCTTTATTCGATGCCTTTACATTTCTGACATATTACTGACGGACTCTGAAGAACCTTTTTCATCCTAGCTGAGGAGTTCATGAATGTTCATCGAGAAATCTGTCATAGCTGGGGACTAATCCACCTCGGATTAGAGATTTTGAAGAAGACTCCGATCTCTAGGTGCTGGGGAACTCTTCGGAGTTTAATGCTGAACTCTTGAATGAAGCTTGGTAGAAATTTTGAGGTCTTCCTCAAAATATCTGCCCCAGTTAAAGGTTTTCTAACGAATCTCATTCCATTGGCAAGAGACTTGAGACTCTTTAGGAATTACGAGATTCTTTCTTGATATTCATTTGGGTTGCTCTTTGGCACATTCTGTATTCTGACTTGTTGGAGAATGCTCTTTGCCTTCTGAATTTTCGAGATTCCTTTCTTGAAAATTCTGCCCAGTTTTCATTTCCTGGGTAATATGATCGAGCCGTTGTGGCGCCTACATATCCCGTTGAGGCAGGAATCAGGTCAAACCTAGTTTCCACACTCGTAGTGAGAGAATGTTGGAAATAACTAAAGGGGTGACCGAGGTCGACAAAGGCCGCCTACGTATCTCATTCTTGAGAATTCAGGTTAGACGTAGTTCAAGATAGGAAGAGGAAAGATAGATTTTCATAAGGGGTTGACCGAAGCCGACACAGGTAACCTACGTATCTCACTCTTGAGAATTCAGGTCAGACGTAGTTCATAGGGAAAATATATATTTTTCTAAGGGGTTGACCGAAGCCGACACAAGCCGCCTACATATTTCATTATTGAGAATTCATGTCAAATGTAGTTCGTACAAAGAGGGAAGGGATATTTAAGCTATTACAAAGTATAAAAATGATTTCAATCAGAAAGTGCGATTACAGTGATAGAAATAGAAGGAAAAGAAACTTTAGGCATAGTATCTCTTTACATCATCGAAGTTGATTGGGCTTGGCCATGCTTGATTATCTATCTCAAACAAAATCATAACTCCTCTAGATATCACTTTTTGGACAATGTACAATCCTTGTCAATTTGGTGCAAACTTTCCTCGGTCTCGTGGGAGGGAAGGATTAACTGTCCATTCTCTGGATTGAATCCTGGATTGACCAATAAGTTTTGGGAGATGATATTTGTGCTCATTCTCACCCTATTATTGTAGGACTAGTCAAAGATGTTGATGTATGGCTTGAGCAGACTGATAAGTTCTTTCTTTTGCGCTTTTGACAAGTGAACACCGACGTTGATTTCTTTAACTTGATCGTTGCCTCCCAGATTGACCATCTCAAACTCTTTTAGGTGGGGCCTTTCCTGGTCTTCAAATTTCTTAGACTTCTTGGTTGTTTATTCGAGGACCATGATGTCTCAACATACTCTTTGAAATCATCATCATCTAGCTCAGTTCGTTCGTTAAGCTCTTGACATGACATGACAGTGGCAGGTTTTAACTTATTATTTCCAGACAGGTGGAGAGCCACGAGGGGAGTTGCGACCCAATTTTGCAGCTTTTCACCAGGCTTGGCATCCCTGATCATGGATGCCTCGGGGATTTTTTATGTTGTAGCATCGCATTTCTCAAACAACTTTCCTATTCCGTCCTCTAACCCATCGCTTGGAGGACCGATACGCACTGGGAATGACTGATATAAGTAAGAGAGTGGCTTAGGCAGTCCTGACTGCTTTTTCCCTTCAACTCTTGCTTTATCCTCTTGGGCTACGTACCCTAGGCCATGCTTGGTCAATTGTCTGAGAATGCTTATCGGCTTGATTATGTCATCAGAATTCTTGCCTAATTTAAGACCTAGCTCATATCTGCTCCTCAACATCGCGGCCGCAAGTATTTTACAGATAGGTGGCATGGGAATTTGAGAGGCAAGATCCTCTCCCGTAATGTCGACGATCTCTATGGTGTAGAAATCACTTCCTCTCAGGATTTCTTCAATCATAGGGCTGTAGCCGTTCGGGAAGCTTAGGGGACTTCCTTCTACGTAGATCACCACCTCATGTTCTTCCAAGATAAACTTTACCACTTGATGCAAAGTTGAGGGCACGACTCTAGCTTCGTGGATCCATGGTCTTCCAAAAAGCAAGTTGTAGCTGGTGGTAATATCCATTACTTGGAATTCTGTATGAAACTCGGCAGGTCCCATTTGGATGTATAGGCTGACTTTCCCGATAATATCTCTTTGATCATCGTCAAAGGCTTTCACATTGATCCCGTTCTGGCGAACCCTTCCCGAATCATTTTCTAGCTGAGTGAGTGCAGATAATGGGCAAATATTGAGACCTGAACCATCATCAATTAAAACTCCATTTATCATCTTCTCTTGGCATTTGACAGCGACGTGCAGGACCTTGTTGCGCATTAACCCTTCAAAGGGTAGTTCAGTAATACTGAAAGTAGCTATAGCTTTTTTCGGCATTTCCTACTTTCTAGGGCTAACCGACACTATTGAATTGCTCACTACCCATTCTTCATCGACCTCTATCATGTTAATAGTAGCTCCTTCGTGATTCGGGAGCGGGTTATTATTAACATTGGCCAGTGTTGTTTGTAGTGTGATCACTCTTTGATCAATCAAATCCTGAATTTTATGCCTCAGGTTAATGCAATCCTCGGTACTGTGTCCAGCACCTCCGGAGTAGTAAGCACAATGTCGATAGGCTTTGAAGAAACGAGAGTCAGGATTTGCAGGTTTGGGTGGAATGGGTTGGATAAATCCGGCACCCTTCAATCTCTCATATAACTGAGTTCTAGTTTCAGCTAACTGGGTGAAAGTTCGAGGAGCTTTCTTTTCCAAATTTGGACAAGGGAGATTTGCATTGGCGGGAGGAAGAACCTGGCGATCAATCTGGTTCTCAAGAGCCTTTTAATACACTTGGAAGTTTTGGGCAGGAGCTTGGTAAATGGGCTGCACATTTATTTGTGAGGCTTGGTAAGTGGGTTGCATATTTGATTGTGGAGCTCGGTAAATGGGCTGAGTATAGAAAATTAGTTGAGGATTTTGTGAAGATGGGGGAGGGGTCGTTGAAACAAGTGATATTTTATAGTTGGCTCCAAAGGACTTCTTTGATTTCATGTTAGGACTTGAGGACACTGAAGATACCTCCTCTCTCTTCTTCTTGGGAAATCCTGTCGATCCTGAGGATGTTGAGGCTTTGGTAATTTTGCCGCTATGCAGACCTTCTTCGACAATTTCACCAATCGAATTTTACTTTAACTGCTGATATCATTTTGTCGTAGAACTCCGACTCTTGAGAGCGCATAAACACCACACTGATCTTCTCTTCAGTCATAGGAGGCCGAACTATCGCCGCTTTCTTTCTCCACCGATAGGAATAGTATCTAAAGTCATCGTTTAATTTTTACCTGATGCACCCTAGAGTGTATCGATCTAGGATGACTTCCACATTGAATGCAAACCTTTGAGCAAAGTCTCGGGCCAGATCACTCCATCTAGGCCACTTCTTCAATTCCTCAGAGGTGAACCATTCTAAAGCCTCTTCGCTCAGACTTCAACTGAAAAGCCTCATTAACAGAGCATCGTTCTTCCGAGCACCGACCATCTGGTCGCAATATCTTCTTAGATGGTCTTCAGGATTCCTGACACCATTGAAGGTTTCGAACTTGGGAATCTTGAATTTGTCTGGCAAGTCCATTTCTGGATGGATACAAAGATCATCGTAGTCATACTCTTTCTCGTAAGACGAGCCCTAAAACTCCCTGATCCTGGCTATCTCCTTTTTCACTTGTGCCACGTCATTATCACACTTCTTCTCCATGGACGTCAACTCTTTCTCATTCTCCTCATAGTGGTCAAGCTCAGGGCTTTCCTGGAGAACGATGTATGGTTCTACCATAGCATGAAAAGCAGGAGGTGGCATGTTCTGGACTGTTGGAGGCTAGACATGTGGAATGACATTTGGGTATATGGGGGTAGAGTTGTGTGGATTGGTGATATTGGGATGGTTATTCTGTGTAACACCCCAGAAATCCTAAGCTAATACCTGAACCTTTTTCCATGAGTCTAATGATCATCGTCCTAGTGTGGTGAGTGCTTTGGATGCAAATCATGTCCATAAGAGACTCGTATAACCTAGATAAGTTGAAAGTACCTCAACCAAATGAGTTTTCTTATAATACTAAACTAGGGTCAACTTCAAACGATTATTTCTCCTAAAATATAAATAGTTAGGTGGCCTAGTACCCACCAAAGTAAAAGTTATGGGCAGTTTACTGCAGTGCTATCAGTGATGACGGATCAGACGACGAGTCCATACTTTGAACGACGAGTCTGTACTTTGAACCGTGATTGCTGAACTGAAAACTGAAATTTCATGTTTAAAACCATTGGTTGGTTGACGGCCCGTAGATTAAAACCACGGTCCGTAGATTGACCCGTGGTTCATCAAAAATCAACTTTTCTTCCCTAAATTCCACGAGTGACTTGACGGGTCGTAATTTTAAATGATGGACCATCCTATAACTCGTGGAATGGAGTTCCAGTAGACTCTCAAAAGTGATTTCTAAAATCACGGATCAAATGACGGTCCGTCATTCACTTTGACAGTCCGTACACCGACCTGTAATCCCTGAAGTCGAGTCATTTCATCAGTTTTTCCAAGCTTAAGTCCAGGGATATTTTTATAATTTTCTACTCTTTTAACTCCTATACTAGGTCGTTTTAAGCCTATTTAGAAGTGTTTTTATTCTCACTTGGCATACGTTATCTCCTATTCTTCCAAACAAGTTTCAAGAGAAGAAAAAAGAGTTTCATCCTCTCAAGCTTCAAGTTAGGGTTTCAAGCTCCATAACAAGGGATCCACTCAAAGTCTCCAAGCACCAAGTCAAGTCTCTTAAGTATTTTCCATTGAAGTGGGTTATCTTCACCTAAGGTATGTGGGTATTCAATAAGGGATTCCTTCACCCTTATGGCCAAAACCCCAATCTTCTAAATTGAACTTATGGATTTCTAAACTAGGGTTCTTACTCAATTCTAATGGGTCCTTCTAAAAATGTTTCCTCATGATTCTTCTATGGATTCTAACTCTAAATTGCATGATTTTGCATTAGTTTTTATGAGTGGTTTCTTATTCATGATTTTAAGGTCAATTCTTATTTTGAGTTATGAAGTTATGAAATTAGGGTTTTGATCTAAAATTTAGAGAAAGTTTATGAAATCAGTTTCTATGTTTAAATTCATGGTTTCCTCTTGACTCCTCATGATTGATTATGATTCTCTCATTGGTTTTGAAATCCCAAGCATGAAAGTTGATTTCTTGCATGAACCCATGAAATTGCATGTTTCCAAGAGAAATTTGGCATGATTAGATATCATGGCCTTTATGTATTTATGAAATTACATTCAAAAGTCTTCAAGTATTATTATGAAAGAAAAGTATGTTTTAAGCTATGGCTAAGCTAAGTCTTCAGATTATGAAATTGAATTGCATGGCATCAGATATGTTTTTTTGCTTTTCAAACAGTTTTGGGCATCAGATATGTCCCTATGTTTTATGAAAGTTTTGGACATCAGATATGTCCCTATGTTTTATGAAAGTTTTGGACATCACATATGTCCCTATGTTTATGAAAGGTTTGGCATCTAGACATGTCTACCTAAGCTAAGTGAACTGCATGTTATCAGATATACCCTTATGCTTTTCAAATAAATTTGGCATCAGATATGCCCAGTATTATATGAGCTATATGTATATTTTGGGAGTAGTATTAGCACCGAGTTGGACAGAGTGATAGTACCCAAAAAGGTCCCAGAACTACGTGCCCCCGTAGGTATTAAGTCCCCTCTGTTGGACATCAGTATTTAGTGATCACGCCAAAGTAATTCCTTTATACCCTGGCAAGGTATATTGGGTCCTTTTGATGGGGCGGATACATCGGATTCCATGTAGCTCACATGGTCTATGTCGTTTAGAGAACCTCCCACAGAAACAGTTTATGCTTTAAAAATGTATTGACTCTTTGCTTTCAGATTTCAGACTTACTACTTATGATTATGTTTTTAGCTTATGATATTGCATTGAGTCATTACATTACAGATTTTACTATTACCACATGTTTTCAGCTTCAAGGATAATTTAAGCATGTTTTACCACAAATTATGCATGATGTCAGTTTTAAACAGTCTTTCAAGTATATTTTTATCATGACCTATGCATATCCCACATACTTAGTACATTCCATAGTACTAACGCATATTGCGCTACATCCTTTGATGATGCAGATTCAGGTGTCCCTTCACAACTTTGTGGCTAGAGTTCCCGGCCACTCACGCCCAGCTTTGGTGAGTCCTTATAGTGTGAGGACTAGTTATATTTTTCCTTATGTTAGCTTTACTTCTATACTCTGAGTTAGCTAGGGTCTTGTCCTAGCAACTCTTTATGTTATGACTAGAGGCTTTCAGACATAGTTTGTATCGAATTCCCTTTTTGGATATTGTATGTTATGGGTCCCTTAGACCTTTTATTGATGTTTCCTTAATAGGATTTCCGTATTATTTTTCTGCTTACCTTTTGTTATACTTGAGAATACTATGATCAAGGGTTAGCTTGGGATTCTTGTGGTCCCAAGTCCCGTGTTACATCTAGGGGGTAACCTCGGGGCGTGACAAATTTGGTATCATACCCTCAGGTTTAAGAGTCCTAGGATGTCTGAAAGTCGCATCGAGTAGAATCTCTTCCATGGGTGTGAAGCGCACCACACTTATGAGGGGGAGGCTATGAGATGTTTTAGAAAAAACTCCACTTCTTCATGTTCACTATTGTGCGTTAGAGTTTGACTCTACTTACCCTTCCAATTTGTTCCCTACGCATTCCAAATAATGTCTCCGCAAAGAAACTCCACGAGGAATGTTAATCCAAGCACTACAAATCATGAGGTTACGAATGCAGAATTTCATGAAGCCATCTGTATATTGGCTTAAGCCATGACAACTCAGTTGAATGAGAAAAAGAAACTAAAGAAGAGGAAGAGGAAGAACAAGAAGACCAGAACACAAAACCAATCATCTTCTCAGCAGAGGTCATCCAGACCAACCCCATCTTCAGTTAGCAAACCTACCCTCGACTCTCAGTCTTGTCACCATAGGGATCCGAAGACCTTGAGGTACCCTCGTTGTAGTAGTTGTGGTAAGTTTCATTTGGGTGAGTGCCTTGCGAGCAAGGAAAAGTGTTTTAGGTGTGGTCAGTTAGACCATAGGATCAAGGATTTCCCCTCATCTAAGAGGAGCAACTGTGATATTCAGCTCCAAAACCAATTCCTTTCATTCTTAGCCAGTCGGGTCAGAGTATTCCTCTAGAAGTTGAATCAGGTACGTCACTAGATTTCCTTCCTTTATGCATCCATAGTCCCCGGACCCCTATTCTGGTTAGTGTGGTGAGTTGTCTTAACTTAGAACAAAGTTAAGATAGAAGGGTTGAGACCTAGACTTTTAGGCGAAGGAGAGTCCCTTGGAACATACTACAGCCCTAGGTGGCGAAGAGCCGACATCGAGGTACCAACCCTTCCCGTCGATGTGAGCTCTTGGAGAAGATCAACCTATTATCCCTAGAGTAACTTTTATCCGTTGAGTGAAGGCCCTTCCACTCGACACCGTTGGATTCGACTATAGAAGGAAGCGGGTATTCGTGTTAGATTATGAAGTAGTATATGTTCTGTTAGGGTAAAATGATCATAGTTCCTTTAAGATATGGGTGAGAGATCCATAGACTTAGAAGGGTAGCATGAATCTAAGGGGGAGATGGTGGGATGTAAAATCGAATCGGTCATATTTTGGAGGCTCAGGTGGTGATGTCATTGGGTGTTAAAACAAAGTTAGGAGGGGAGGCAGAAGCTTATTTCTATCCTAGCATCCTAAGTATACTCCCGCCATTACGATATTTTTTTTTTTGCATATGTTGGGTGTCAGTGCCATGGTTCTATTTCAATTTACGCACTCCATCAAGATTCACGCTCATATTCAGCTTCTAGAATGACAAGTGATTTATTCGGACAATGACTCTACTCTTACTCTGTGAGTCTATGAATCCCAGTTTTATGCCCTGAGGTCCGTTATGTATGCAAACTCATGTATCACAGTATGCTCAGTTATGTTTGCTCAGTCAGTCTTCAGAAATACCTCAATGGCTAATCAAAGCATGTTACGCCATGTATTTGCTCAGACCTGATTCTTGAAATGATTCACGCTTATGATTTCCTTATTCTAAAGTCGTTTGGATCTTTGCCTTTGATAACGAGGGGTGGTAATCCCCACTATCTCATGTCTTACGTGTCCAGTATGTGAAGTGCTCATACCTATTACGCTTAATTCCCCAAGCCTCACCTTGAGTGGCTTGATCACGCTAAGTGTAAGTTAAGATCAATTTATAATCCTTCATTCGTGACGCTCCTGCTCCTACTCTTTTCTTTCAATAGTTCTGGTTTATGATGTTATAAGTGTTAGGGGAGAAGGCCTTGTAGTAGCCTAGCTGGGAGGTAGCAGATTCCTTTTCCTTGTTAGTGTACTTGGTCCACCTTGACTTCTAGGTGTGGGTGAATTATGAGGTACTGATTTTTCATGCAAAATAGTTAGATGAGGAAGTTTAGTATGTCCCTCTATAGAATTTCTTGAATTTATGATTCCTAGTTATGTTAGGAAAGAGGAGAGAAGTCTTAAATAGGGTAAGCTATAAAATCATAAGGTGACCATAGGTATAAGCTTGAATATCGTGATGGGATACATGTGGATAATTGT
The DNA here is from genome assembly GCA_003996215.1 of Jaltomata sinuosa. Lineage (NCBI taxonomy): Eukaryota > Viridiplantae > Streptophyta > Magnoliopsida > Solanales > Solanaceae > Jaltomata > Jaltomata sinuosa. Next base: position 61,079 of record QJPP01002330.1, on the reverse strand, counting down.
TTTGTGCAACTAGTGACCCTTTGGTTGGGAGCCCTTGGTTAGTTGGTTGTTGTGATAAGAGGGAATACTATCCTTAGAAGAAGTTCTAGATGCAAGAGATCTGGTCGAGATAGGTTTGAACATGGAGGATCAGGTAGTTAGACTCATACCTTAGTACTTTTATGTGCGCTATTGAGGTGGTTAGTTGCAAATGGTAGGAGTGGTATTCAGAAGAGAATAGCTTCCCGTATATCTACTTCTCTCAGTTTGGTGTCCCTTTCGGTTAACTGTGAGTCCTAGAGTATGTTTGTTCTTTATGAGTTTTAGCTGAGTTCCTACTCTCATCCCAGACCAGTTATCATGTTAGATATCCAGTTCCTGTCACGTTAGCTGATCTTACGTTCCAAGCATGCATACGTGTCTCATAAAACCAGCTCAGTTTTTATTTCAATCAGAAGTCGGTTACCATGATAGTACTTCATCTTTTAGAACTCAGTTGAACGAACTACTTCGGAAGCAGAATCATCCATGAAGGCCAAGTACCCTCATCCTTTTCTTTCGATACAGTTTCAGCTTGAGGAAGTAGTTCCACCCTTAGTATGTTCTTCCGATTCTATTTCAACAGTTTCTCACATGATTCTAGCATGTATCCATGGTGTCCAGTGTTAGGTTTATCATGTTTTAAGTTGAAAAGTTCAATTTTCATGTTTACTCCTTGGTTTCCATGTTTTGATGTTTGGTTGGGATGTTATCTCTCTAGTTTCCCTTGCTTAGTCTTCATTCGAGGACGAATGATACCAAGGGGGGAATATTATAACACCCCAGAAATCGTAAGCTAATACCCGAACCTTTCTCCATGAGTCTAATGATCATTTTCCTAGTGTGGTGAGTGCTTTGGATGCGAATCATGTTCATAAGAGACTCCTATAACCTAGATAGGTTGAAAGCACCTCAACCAAATGAGTTTTTTCATAAGACTAAACTAGGGTCAAATTTAAACGATCATTTCTCCTAAAATATAAATAGTTAGGTGGCCTAGTACCCACCAAATTAAAGGTTTTTGAGTTTTCTTTCCAACACCACTGACCTCTTATTAATCCGAGTCCGGAGTAAAAGGTTATGGGCAGTTTATTGCAGTGCTGTCAGTGATGACAGATCGGATGACGGGTCCGTACTTTGAACGACGGGACTGTACTTTGAACCGTAATTGCTGAACTCAACACTGAAATTTCATTTTTAAAACCACTGGTTGGTTGACGGCCCGTAGATCAAAACCACATTCCGTAGATTGACCCGTGGTTTGTCAAAAATCAACTTTTCTTCCCTAAATTCCACGAGTGACTTGACGGGTCGTAATTTTAAATGATGGACCATCCTGTAACTCGAGGAATGGAGTTCCAGTAGACTCTCAAAAGTTATTTCTAAAATCACGCATCAAATGACGGTCCGTCATTCACTTTGACAGTCCGTACACCAACCCGTAATCCCTGAAGCCGAGTCATTTCATCAGTTTTTCCAAGCTTAAGTCTAGGGATATTTTTGTAATTTTCTAGTCTTTTAACTCCTATACTAGGTCATTTTAAGTCTATTTAGAAGGGTTTTTATTCTCACTTGGAATATTTATCTCCCATTCTTCCAAACAAGTTTCAAGAGAAGAAAAAAGAGTTTCATCCTCTCAAGCTTCAAGTTAGGGTTTCAAGCTTCATAGCAAGGGATCCACTCAAAGTCTCCAAGCTCCAAGTCAAGTCTCCTAAGTATTTTCCATTGAAGTGGGTTATCTTCACCTAAGGTATGTGGGTATTCAATAAGGGATTTCTTCACCCTTATGCCCAAAACTCCAATCTTCTAAATTGAACTTATGGATTTCTAAACTGGGGTTCTACTCAATTCTTATGGGTCCTTCTAAAAATGTTTCCTCATAATTCTTCTATGGATTCTAACTCTAAATTGCATGATTTTGCATGAATTTTTATGAGTGGTTTCTTATTCATGATCTTAAGGCCAATTCTTATTTTGAGTTATGAAGTTATGAAATTAGGATTTTGATCTAAAATTTGGGGAAAGTTTATGAAATTAGTTTCTATGTTTAAATTCATGGTTTCCTCTTGACTACTCATGATTTGATTATGATTCTCTTATTGGTTTTGAAATCCCAAGCATGAAAGTTGATTTCTTGCATGAACCCATGAAATTGCATGTTTCCAAGAGAAATTTTGGCATGATTAGATATCATGGCCTTTATGTATTTATGAAATTACATTCAAAAGTCTTCAAGTATGATTATGAAAGAAAAGTATGTTTTAATCTATGGCTAAGCTAAGTTTTTAGATTATGAAATTGAATTGCATGGCATCAGATATGTCTTTTTGCTTTTCAAACAGTTTTGGGCATCAGATATGTCCCTATGTTTTATGAAAGTTTTGGACATCAGATATGTCCCTATGTTTTATGAAAGTTTTGGACATCACATATGTCCCTATGTTTATGAAAGGTTTGGCATCTAGACATGTCTACCTAAGCTAAGTGAACTGCATGTTATCAGATATACCCTTATGCTTTTCAAACAAATTTGGCATCACATATGCCCTGTATTATATGAGCTATATGTATGTTTTGGGAGTAGTATTAGCACCGAGTTGGACAGGGTGAGAGTACCCAAAAAGGTCCCAGAACTAAGTGCCCTTGTAGGTATTAAGTCCCCTCTGTTGGACATCAGTATTTAGTGATCATGCCAAAGTAATTCCTTTATACCCTGGCAAGGTATATTGGGTCCTTTTGATGGGGCAGATACGTCGGATTCCATGTAGCTCACATGGTCTATGTCGGTTAGAGAACCTCCCACAGAAATAGTTTATGCTTTAAAAATGTATTGACTCTTTGCTTTCAGATTTCAGACTTACTACTTATGATTATGTTTTTAGCTTATGATATTGCATTGAGTCATTACATTACAGATTTTACTATTACCACATGATTTTAGCTTTAAGGATAATTTAAGCATGTTTTACCACAAATTATGCATGATCTCAGTTTTAAACAGGCTTTCAAGTATATTTTTATCATGACCTATGCATATCCCACATACTTAGTACATTCCATAGTACTAACGCATATTGCGCTGCATCCTTTGATGATGCAGATTCAGGTGTCCCTTCATAGCTTTGTTGCTAGAGTTCCCGGCCACTCACGCCCAGCTTGCGTGAATCCTCATAGTGCGAGGACTAGTTATTCTTTTACTTATGTTAGCTTTACTTCTATACTCTGAGTTAGCTAGGGTATGTTCTAGCAACTCTTTATGTTATGACTAGAGGCTTTCAGACATAGTTTGTATTCGAATTCCCTTTTTGGATATTGTATGTTATGGGGACCTTACACCCTTTATTGATGTTTCCTTGATGGGATTTCCATATTATGCTTCCTCTAATCTTTTGTTATGTTTGAGAATGCTATGACCAAGGGTTAGCTTGGGATTCTTGTGGTCCCAAGTCCCGTGTTACGTCTAAGGGGTAACCTCGGGGCGTGACATTCTGGGAGTTGTAGGTGTTTGGTGGCATATTTTGATAATTTGGATGGAGGTTCTATGGGTTGTAGGCATTTGGGTTGTTGTTTTGTTTAGTGTGTTGGACAGGAGGAGTGTGGATTTGATACGAGGATCCGATATGGGGAGGGTTATTGGAGAGAGGTTCGTTGAAAGATATGGGAATGGAAGAGGAAGGGATATCTCTTGGCTGGTTCTCAGTTAATGGTGAATTAAGCGGAGGGATCTAGAGAGGGGGTTGAGAGTTTCCCAGAGCTGGAGTGTTGGCAGCAATAGCCAGGCTATCCATATCTTTGACTTTCTGTACCTCTTCTTGCATTTTCTCTAGCTTCCTTGCTAGTTCGACAATCATTTTGCTCTGTTCAGCAATAAAATTGTCTCTCACGGCCAAGACATTCTCTTCCTCACTATCAGTAATTTTACCCTTAGCGAAGCGAGGGTTAGAGGAGGAATCTATTTGTCCCTTTGAGCGGGTGAAGTAGGGATGTTCGGCTAGTTTTGCCAACACAGATCAATTTCTATTACTTGTTGAAGTAAAACAACTCAAAGGCCGATATGTTAGATCCTGTTAGTGATAAATAATACAAGATATCCGATCAAGAAAAAATGCATAAAGTTGATTTTTATCAAGGAAAACTGATCCACGAGTATTTATTGGCTCAAGGGTTCGACGGACATGATCAATTTCGGGGTAGGTAGATTCTATCAAGAGATTTGACTTGTCGAGTCTTTAGCACTTGATGTATCTTCTAAATTCTTCGGCATTTTTGTCGAAGTGGTGAAATAATTTTTTTTGTAGTTTGGATAAGGCAAGTTCATTTTCCGAACAAGACTTAAAAGGGTTTTAAGAAGTCTTTGAATTTTTCTGGGGAAATTGAAAAACTCCAAAAGAGATTTTGGTCGAACTTTGCACGGTGAGTTTTTATCCTGCCTATGGGTTCTAAAAAATATTCAAGTAGGAGTGGATCAATTCACCTTCAGTTTAAGCAACACACGTATGCACGTAAGACAGTTATATCACATAACATTTTATAGCGCGTCCTATACGGATATGTGACCTTTTTATGCCAAAGGTAGGCCTAACGAATTGAAGAATTTGTATGTCGTTTGTAAGCGTTCCATTGCCCCAAAATATATTTATACATATTGATTAAATAAAATGGGGGTACAAAATTGTGGGAAAAGGAATGTACATCAAAATCAGTCCTACGCAGGGGTACAATCCTAAACTAAGCCGTCGTGATTGGTCCTTCATTCTCGAACTTCTTGCAAATTTTGAATGCCTTTGGGATGACAATCTTCATAAATAAAAGACTATCTAAATATATCCCAATCTCAAGGGACAATGGTTCGTACAACTCAACATCACATCCTTCAATTGAGCACGTAGGGGATGATTATTCTTTCAGGCCGTGAGCCCTTTCGAACATAAGGCGGTATTACTAATGGACGTCTTAGGTCAATGCGTAATTCGGTATTTGGTTTCGCTCTATCCTGAGTTTTTAGAATAGGTTTTGAAATTGATCGGGAACCCAGGCGGACAACCAAGGCTAAAACAACAAGTGACCGTTAACCGATAGCGGGTCAAATACTTCACTCGTCTGTTTTGAAAATTGTGCGTTTTGTCAAGAACGATTGCAAATACTTGCATAATTTCCTTTTTACCCCTAATGCATTCTAATGCTTTGCCAAGGGAGGCGAAAGATGCCATGAACAATTTATATTTTGCGGGAAAGTAAATAAATAAGGAAAGCAATAAAGTTACTAATTATTACAATCTGAATAGTTAGTCAAATAAGTTAGTTGCAAACAATGATGTTAGAACCTAGTTGGATTAATTCCCAGCAGAGTCGCCATTTCTATTTTATGGGAAAAAATGACTTATTTGAAAACTCATTTCAAAAATCTAGTTAAAGTTTCAAAACGATTTCAAACTTTAAGAAGAGTCGCCACTTAGTTTTATAAAAGTAAAATCAAGAAAAACTTATAAAATTTCTAAAGTTAAAAACAGATAATAACTTTAAAAATAAGAGAATAAGGGTAAGTGTTCAAATTAATATCCCGAGAAGGTTTTTAAGGCATTTGGGATATCCGCTAACTTGCAATTATCCGAACTTATTTGAAAATAACTTATTTTGACTACCTTTAAAAAGGTCTTTTTAATTATGATAAGGAAACATAGCAGATATAATTTTGTCTAAAAAGATAAATGAAATTTAGGAAAGGCTTGGACATAATTTGAAAAGACATGAAAAAAGTTATTTATTACAAGAAGATCCACCAGAAATGCAAAGGGGGGTTTATATAGGAAAGACTCTCCAGGATTTTTGAAATTCGAAAACTCTCCCTCAATAGTAAACCAAGGGGGTTTATATAGGAGGTTTTTGGGGTGAAAAGAGGGGGAAAACAGATGGGTTTTGGGATTTTTGATGGTGTAAATTCGAATTCAAACCCGTCTCCAATGAAATTGAGCCACGCATGTACCTTCTTAGTACGAATTTGAGCTAATTTCGCCGCGATTTTAGGGGAATGAACGTTGGAGGAACTAGTTGTCCCTTTCCAGGATGTTCTAGAACTTTCACGATTCTCTAGCTTTGAGAAAGCGGAGGATTTAATGGGGGTTTGGATGTCGTTTGGGAAAATTGACGGAGTTTGGGAGTTGTGGAAGCTGTTGCTTCGTCGTTTGCTGTCGTTGTGGAGTAGCGGCGTTAAGGTTTCATCTGTTCTCTGTGAGAAACAGACGAGGGAGATGAAGTACGAAGGGAGAGGTGGATGTATCGATTTGTACGAGGCGCGTCACTTGAAGGATGTGCGCTCTTTCTGGGAAAAAGGTGAGAGAGTGAAGGCACGCATATATGAGGGTATAATATATGTGGTGTGTGTATATGTTTGCAGATATGGGGAGATATGTGAGTGAATGGGCCGGGTCAAGGGATTTTAAGTGGGATGGAGCGGACATTTGTGACAGGCTGAGGCAGATGGTTTTGGTTTAGCCCAAATCACTTGGCTGATATAAGGTGAATTATAAGGGATGTTTAGAATATAGCCACATCTGAAAATGTGGCCACTTTAGGTTAAAGAGGTAGCCAATTTAGTATAATTAGGTGAAATTCGGCTAAAATTTAAATAGTTTTTAAGGAATTAGGCTAGAATTGGAATAGAGATGAATCAATTAAAATTAATTCTTGAGCTTAATTAATTTGAACAATTTGAAATAATTGTTATGTTTAACACATACTTACCTCATTTAAAGTTATGAAATTAATCTCTCGTTTGAATTAATTTGAAGGAAAATCAAACGCTAATCTTTTAAAAAGATTTTCTTATGAAATTTATCTTTACAATAGCTCTTTAAGCAAACTTTATATAAATTCTATATAGTTAAATGTGAAAGATATAAATTATTACTCAGAACTATTATGAAGCTGATTTGAAAAATATTTTGTCCTTTTTTTCAAAACAATTATTTCATAAATTATTTAAATTTTTTAACAAAGGCTCAAGATTAATTCGTAATGTGGAGGATAAAAATTGGGTGTCAACAGCCACCCCCAAATAATTTTATTTTAATTGTAGAAGAAAAAATAAAATAGCACAAACAAACAAACAATTTCCTTTTACATTTTATCAATTTTTGGATAAGATTAAAAATTTCAAGTTTTCTCACTTATTAAAATCTCTCACTGTCACGACCCAACCTACCGGGCCGTGCGGGCGCCTACTCTAATCACCTAGATAGATGAACCCTTACCACCCAACCAATAGGTAACATGTGGAATTTAAGTAAATCATTAATTAAGTCATCCTTGTACATAATAGAAGATCCTTTCTTTACAAATCCTGTTCAGAAATAGACTACAAATAAATTGCGGAAAAACCTTTACAACACTTGAAAACACCCTCTCCTAGGATCTAGTCTAAACAGGTACAAGAGCTACTACAAGATGACACAAAGAGATAAAAGACCTAGCTTCCGCAATGGAAACCGAAGCAGAAGTTGCTGGAGATATCATCGCCGCGGACCTATGAAATATCACCAACCTATAACTAGGCTATACCAAAAAGGTATAGCAAGAGTAGAGTCAGTACAAACACACGTACTGATAGGCATCATCGGTCGACCCGAATCCCCTTCTACCATCATATAAGAAGAACAGGGAAATACATGACTGAAATTAAATAACTGGGTTTCACCCCCACGTTCTTCCGCTTCCAACTCCCTCATTCTCAAGGCTTCCAATTCACACTAACCTTAGACTTCCTAACCCTTACCTTATCTCGACTTCCCAAGTCACCTTAACATGTAGACTTCCCAAGTCACCTTGACACGTAGATTTCCCAAGTAACATTTAACCTTTACCCTAGTCAACTACCTTTACTAAATATTTAGACTTGACCCGGCTAGCTGCCCAACCAAACCGCTATTATACCCAAGTATTACCTACCGTTTTCCAGACTTTTCCGGACCTCTAGGAAAGCTTTACCACCTGGTTATATTAACCAATAAACACGCCCAGAATCTTCGTCTTCCTCTATATTTACCAACCACATGCAACTCACCTAGCAACCATTGACACATTCAATGACAACAACAGAGTTATATCTAAATCCCTTTCTCATCCCAAAACCCGGACCCTCCAAGGATCCTCTAGCCACACTTAAGTGTTCAACAGGCTACCCGGTCTACCCCAAGACCCATCCTTATGCTTATTAACACAATTAATCCTTGACCGTCATTAGTACACTTAATGACAATAAAACATGAACTCATAACCTCTTTTACATAGTCCGAATTCCCCCTAACACATCTAGGTGTTAACATGACAACCCGGTCTACACCAAGACCAAACTAATAACATAATATAACAACCTGGCCTACACCAAGACCAAACTCATAACATGACATAACAACCCTGCCTACACCAAGACCAAACTAATAACATGATATAACAACTCGGCCTACACCAAGACCAAACTCATAACATGACATAACAACCCGGCCTACACCAAGACCAAACTAATAATATGATATAACAACCCGTCTCACACTAAGACCAACACAACAGTTATACAACAGTTTTCGGCCACTCAAGGACCACCAAACAATAGCACTTTTCAATAAACAACCCAGTCCACTCACGAAAAAACCAATATCAGGTATTACATTCAGTAAAACAACCCGGTCCACATACGAACCAATAACAATCAATGTAATACAAAGTCAACATGCAATATGCAATAAAGTGAACCCATACCAGGCGTGGTACCCGAGCCAACCAATTAGTAACCTGTACAAGGCGTGGTACCCGTGCTAACCAAATAGTGACCTGTACCAGGCGTGGTACCCGTGCTAACCGAATAGTAAACCCGTACCAGGCGTGGTACCCGTACCAACCAAATAGTAACCTGTAGCAGGCGTGGTACCTGAGCCAACCGAATGTCAATAACCACAGTCAATCGATGAACACACACAAATTGTAAGACCAACAAGTAAACACCGTTCAACACAGACTGTAAACAGGAACCTAGACATTCCACACAACTTTCCTAAGCAATGTAAAGCATACAATCACTTAGACATGAGTACATGAATAGACAACATTCACAGAAAATCATAAGTCATTACCTACCCTTTCCGGGTACAACTACGAACCATCAATTCCTGTCCAAAGACTATTCCCCGGTTCACCCTTTTTATTTTAACATGTAACTAGTGATTTCTCTTTTTAGATAAACACATAAGCATGCGACACGTTTCCTTTTTTTAACCTTAGCCAGACTGCCGCTAAGCCTCAAGCAATAAACATTCCTAAAATCCCACCTAGGAGCTTCCTATTCCCATTTCCCGTGCTCCCAAGCACTTCCCCGGTTCCCCAGATCTTCCCGACACGCTAGTCCCTCAACCCATCATTTTATGTCAACAATATAATTAAGCTAACCACATAATACCATTCACAAACCCACCATTTACTCTGTACATCCTAGAAACAATACAACAATTCCCAAATCCGCCAGACTCCGTGCCCGGAGGCCTAAAACTTGGATTTTCCATTTCTATTATATAAAGTACGAAAAGTAAACAGGTCTAACTACTCATAAAACATAGCCTACCTGGACGCCAAGCAGCTACAACCGTGCATTTCTGGCTCCGTGGAGGCATTCCTAACAGTTTTGCAGGCCCGAATTTGTGGTTTCGCGTCCTTTTTATCAGAATTTCTTTCTCATTCTTGGTCTAAAAATAACACACAGTACATACAATTAACACATAAGGACTGCACATTACTCGGACTATACCAAATTCCCAAACCCCAGGCCGTCCATGATCATCCCACACTTTTTTCGGGCTTTCCACCGTTAAATCTCCTAGTTCTATCATTTTTATGGATAAAACAGAGAATTTAACAACCTATGATCATAATAACATACTATTAACAATACCCAAGAACATACATGCTTGGAATCCCCTTCTTTCCCAAAATTCTACCATCCCTAGGTCATTCCAACCCTTCCCCAATTTCCCTCCTAGCAATTCTACCGCATAGAGAACTTATTACAGAGCTTGGGGAACGAAAGCCTTACCTTAGGGAAGATTTTTGACGGAAGAATGAGGAAAAGCGCCTGGAATCGCCTAGCCTTTCTCCCAAAATGAACTTGTGAAAAACTGATGTTTTGGGGAATGTTTCTGTATTAAAACCCCATCGGCCCGCTATAGCGGTCCCTGCTCCGCTATAGCGGTCGGCTGTCGCTATAGCGGTCTTAAGTAGGTTGACCGCCCTTTGACTGCCGCTATAGTGGTAATTTCCACCGCTATAGCGGTGGCCGCTATCGCACATGGTCGCGCTCATCACGGACAGAATGTCCAAAAATCTGCAAGTTTTGGCCATTTCACAACACACTTGCTTCTCCCGATGACCTGGAGCAACTCTTTCACGTCAAACGCGATTCCGGGAGTTCTACTTATCCAAATTTGATTTCAAAAAGTCCCCAAACTCCTCTATGTCTTGGCTACGCGGAAAACTAGCTTAACCCTAGACACCTAGTCCAATCCATATCTGGTTTTCCTTAGACTCCATCTCGCTCCTAAACCAGCCGAGGCTAGCCTAGCCCAGAATTTCAAACTCCCAAACTCGGAGTTTTCTAACTCTAAAACTTGGCACGATTGGACTACCCGTAATGACGGACCCAGTCGTTACAACAAATACCAATTTACCCATCGTTCATCCCCGAATGATCTCTACGGCGGAGGGAGAGAACAATCCCGTCCCTCAATCTTATTGCTCTACCATGACAGCATAAATATAACCTTAGGCAAACCACTAAAACTTTCGAATCCCTTGGTATACCCAATTCAACCAAAATTTTATTCAGTCCTACTCTGTCAAGGAATCCTTCCTTTGAGCTACACAAGGCAACTAGATTACCCCTTCCCGAGTGCCCGAGAAATCCGAGGCCTCGTTGAAACACCGGAGCAAAAGAAACTCGCCTAATGAACAAAATAGCTTTTCCCCGCCAAGGGGGCTAGATCCTACCATGGCGACCCCCTTTCCACTATACCCGGAGTTTTGCTAGCCCGAACTCCATTCCGGAAGCTTCCTACGGGGTACTATGCCCCTCACATATCGTAGTATCACCTTATTCCTATCAACACTATGCCCCGAGACACCATATGTCTCTAAATCATGCAACAACAAAGATTCCATTGGAACTCATCCTAGCTTGAGGTTTTGGCGACTCCTATTCTAGGAGAAAAGTCTATCCGAGTACTTACACCCCAACCAATGCTATGGCGAGCACACCCTCACCACTAATGATCATCAATAATAACACAAGTCAATAATCGCCCTCACAATACAAGCCCATGAGCAGTGTCCCACACTACTCAGTCAATCACGGGTCATTTCTCAAATTCTACATGAGTGACTATTCCCACCGATGGTCAATCATAATTTTATCAACATCTTGGGCTACCATATCTACCCTTTCCTTTTTATCGCACATGGGTGCTAAATTCCCATCAAATACCTTATATGCATACTATATTAGCTATCTGGATGTTTTCCTTGCTTCACATAGGAACTCATAATGTAACCATTGCCTTTAGATGCCCTGGGAATAAAATGAAAACAAGGGAAAATAGGGCAGGCCCTCTGCCCCACACCCTTCCACTGTGGCGGTAAAAATCCCGCTATAGTGGGATCGCCGTAGCGGTCTAGTCCCTATAGTAACAGCCAAGAAATTTAAAATTTCCAGCAAGTGTATCCTTTCCCTTACCCGGTTACCATTGTCTAGTCCTATAAATCCCGCCATGGTCTTAAACTACCCTTAGGACCATTCCTGGCATCAAACGCATCACAATTCAGCATAAAATATTATCAATCACAAAGAGTTAACACTAGACAATTGTTCCCAACAATACCTTCTCGCCATTACAAACTAATGACTCCTTTGTTCCCAACCAAGTCCTGACTGTCCTGAAATCGAAGCTTCCCTACAGTCACAGTTCCCAATCCATTTCTCTTACCATCTATACCAATGATAAGTCTATACCCGAATATAAATACAAACCATTCCAATTGGGGCCTACCATAATTTATCACTAAAGCAAATCACAAACCTTTAAGTCAGAATAAATTTACTGAAATCACGATCAGGAGTTATCACAAAAGAAAATTTCCTTACCAAAATCCCCACTATCAAGCAATGATAGCCCTTTTTTCCCCTTGGTTCCCAACCAAGTCTCGACTGTCCTGAAACCGAAGCTTCCCTACAGTCCTAAATCCTTTTTCCCTCACTATCTTAACCAATGATGAGTCCTTTCTCAAAAGTAATATTAAATTTTACTCTGCACACATAGCATTTTATCACCAACTAAATCATACCAATTCAATTGATGACGACCTTTAGACCCACAATTTCACAGTAAGGCAACCAATCGCATACCAATCAAGAAATCATACAAGCACTGTAACACACAAATAATTCAGTTTCATACTACAACGAAATCAAGTCACCTAATTTACTCTCTATTCATCCCATGGATGACCATTAGCCAATCATCCATGCCTTACCATAACTCCCGCTATTAAGCAATAATAGCCCTTGTCCCTGGTACTTATTCACATACTAACCACTTGAAACCTGAGTTCCCAAAAGTATATATATATCATTTTCCCTTATCATTTTTACCAATGATAAGGCCCTACCCCACATTTAGCATACTGTTTTCCACTTGGATTACAAAACAAGAACTCCTTCAATTATTAACACATAACCAAGTTAAGACTCCTTGTCAATCACAAATTTCAAAGTAACTCAAGTAACTACACACCACACAATCGTGGTCATTCAAATAATGGAATGCATGCAATCATGAGTCTCAAGCACTAACACTCAATCAAACCAGTTTTATCACCTTTCATTCGCTTCATGGATGACCATTAGCCGATTCATCCATCCTTTACATAGCCTCCCAGGCCAGATACCAATTGGAACTTTCTCGGTTCCAATTTCCCTTGCATGTTTGTCGTACCCGGAGTCCAATGACATCCTTCAAATTGTTGAGATACCAATTGGAATCAAGAGATACCAATTGGACTCAACCCTTACAAGCAATTAACGAAACCGCACGAAAAGAAATGAAAGAAGAGAAGTGTTTCCTAGAATGCTTCATAGCTTCCCTAGGATTAGATGTGGACGTCTACACACTAATCCATGGGACTCTATTCGACATTTTGCTCTTGTACTGGGAGATCGATAACCTAGGCTCTGATACCATATGTCACGACCCAACCTACCGGGCCATGCAGGCGCCTATTCTAATCACCTAGATAGACAAACCCTTACCACCCAACCAATAGTTAACATGCGGAATTTAAGTAAATCATTAATTAAGTCATCCTTATACATAACAGAAGATCCTTTCTTTGCAAATCCTGTTCAGAAATAGACTACAAAGAAATTGCGGAAAAACCTTTACAACACTTGAAAACACCCTCCCCTAGGATCTAGTCTAAACAGGTACAAAAGCTACTACAAGATGACACAAAGAGATAAAAGACCAAACTTTCGCCATGGAAACCGAAGACAGAAGTTGATGGAGATGTCATCACCGCGAACCTATGAAACATCACCAACCTGCAACCAGGCTATACCAAAAAGGTATAGCAAGAGTAGAGTCAGTACAAACACACATACTGGTAGGCATCATTGATCGACCCGAATCCCCTCCTACCATCATATAAGAAGAACAGGGAAATACATGACTGAAATTAAATAACTGGGTTTCACCCCCACGTTCTTCCGCTGCCAACTCCCTCATTCTCAAGGCTTCCAATTCACACTAACCTTAGACTTCCTAAGCCTTACCTTATCTCGACTTCCCAAGTCACCTTAACACGTAGACTTCCCAAGTCACCTTGACACGTAGATTTCCCAAGTAACATTTAACCTTTACCCTAGTCAACTACCTTTACTAAATATTTAGACTTGACCCGGCTAGCTGCCCAACCAAACAGCTATTATACCCAAGTATTACCTACCATTTTCCAGACTTTCCCGAATCTCCAGGAAAGCTTTACCACCTGGTTATATTAACAAATAAACACGCCCAGACTCTTCGTCTTCCTCTATATTTACCAACCACATGCAACTCACCTAGCAACCATTGACACATTCAATGACAACAACAGGGTTATATCTAAATCCCTTTCTCATCCCAAAACCCGGACCCTCCAAGGATCCTCTAGCCACACTTAAGTGTTCAACAGGCTACCCGGTCTACCCCAAGACCCATCCTTATGCTTATTAACACAATTAATCCTTGATCGTCATTAGTACACTTAATGACAATAAAACATGAACTCATAACTTCTTTTACATAGTTCGAACCCACCCGGATCCCCCCTAACACATCTAGGTGTTAATATGACAACCCGGTCTACACCAAGACCAAACTCATAACATGATGTAACAACCTGGCCTATACCAAGATCAAACTAATAACATAATATAACAACCCGGCCTATACCAAGACCAAACTCATAACATGACATAACAACCTGGCCTACACCAAGACCAAACTAATAACATGATATAACAACCTGGTCTACACCAAGACCAAACTCATAACATGACATAACAACCCGTCCTACACCAAGACCAAACTAATAACATGATATAATAACCCGGCCTACACCAAGACCAATACAACAGTTATACAACAGTTCCCGGAAACTCAAGGACCACCAAATAATAGCACTTTTCAATAAACAACCCAGTCCACTCACAAAACCAATATCAGGTATTACATTCAGTAAAACAACCCGGTCTACACACGAACCAATAACAATCAAGATAATACAAAGTCAACATGCAATATGCAATAAAGTGAACCCGCACCAGGTGTGGTACCCGAGCTAACCAAATAGTAATCTGTACCAGGTGTGGTACCCGAGCCAACCAATTAATAACCTGTACCAGGCGTGGTACTCGTGCCAACCAAATAGTAACCTGTACCAGGCGTGGTACCTGTGCCAACCGAATAGTAAACCCATACCAGGCGTGGTACCCGTGCCAACCAAATAGTAACATGTACCAGGCGTGGTACCCGAGGTAACCGAATGTCAATAACCACAATCAATAGATGAACACACACAACTTGTAAGACCAATAAGTAAACACCGTTCAACACAGACTGTAAATAGGAACCTAGACATTCCACACAACTTTCCTAAGTAATGTAACGCATACAATCACTTAGACATGAGTACATGAATATACAACATTCACGGAAAATCATAAGTCATTACCTACCTTTTCCGAGTACAACTACGAACCATCAATTCCCGTTCGAAGACTATTCCCCGGTTCACCCTTTTTATTTTAAAATGTAACTAGCGATTTCTCTTTTTAGATAAGCACATAAGCATGCGACACACTTCCTTTTTTTTAACCTTAACCAGACCGCCACTAAGCCTCAAGCAATAAACATTCCTGAAACCCCACCTAGGAACTTTTTTTTCCCGTTTCTCGTGCTCCCAAGCACTCCCCCGGTTCCCCGAACCTTCCCGACACGCTAGTCCCTCAACCCATCATTTTATATCAACAATATAATTAAGCTAACCACATAATACCATTCACAAACCCACCATTTACTCCGTCCATCCTAGAAACAACATAACAATTCCTGAATCCGCCAGACTCCGTGCCCGGAGGCCTAAAACATGGATTCTCTATTTCTACTATACAAAGTACAGAAAGTAAACAAGTCTAACTACTCATAAAACCTAGCCTACCTGGATGCCAAACAGCTGCAACCGTGCATTTCTGGCTCCGTGAAGGCATTCTTGGCGATTCTGCAGGACTAAATTTGTGGTTTTGCGTCCTTTTTACCGGAATTCCTTTCTCGTTCTTGGTCTAAAAATAACACACAATACATACAATTAACACACAAGGCCTGCACATTACCAGGACTATACCAAATCCCCAAACCCCAGGCCACCCATGATCATCCCACTCTTTTTCCGGGCTTTTCACCGTTAAATCTCCTAGTTCTATCATTTTTACGGATAAAATCGAGAATTGAACAACCTATGATCATAATAACATACTATTAACAATACCCAAGAACATACATGCTTGGAATCCCCTTCTTTCCCAAAATTCTACCATCCCTAGGTCATTCCAACCCTTTCCCAATTTCCCTCCTAGCAATTCTACCGCATAGAAAACGTATTACAGAGCTTGGGGAACGAAAGCCTTACCTTAGGGAAGATTTTTGACGGAAGAATGAGGAAAAGCGCCTGGAATCGCCTAGCCTTTCTCCCAAAATGAACTTGTGAAAAACTGATGTTTTGGGGAATGTTTCTGCATTAAAACCCCATCGGCCCGCTATAGCGGTCCCTGCTCCGCTATAGCGGTCGGCTGTCGCTATAGCGGTCTTAAGTAGGTTGACCGTCCTTTGACTGCCGCTATAGTGGTAATTTCCACCGTTATAGCGGTGGCCGCTATCGCACATGGTCGTGCTCGTCATGGACAGAATGTCTAAAAATCTACAAGTTTTGGCCATTTCACAACACACTTGCTTCTCCCGATGACCTGGAGCAACTCTGTCACGTCAAACGCGATTCCGGGAGTTCTACTTACCCAAATTTGATTTTGAAAAGTCCCCAAACTCCTCTATGTCTTGGCTACGTGGAAAACTAGCTTAACCCTAGACACCTAGTCCAATCCATACTCGAATTTCCCGAGACTCTACCTTGCTCCAACACCGGTCGAGGCTAGCCTAGCCCAGAATTTCAAACTCTCAAACCCGGAGTTTTCTAACTCTAACACTTGGCAGGATTGGACTACCCGTAATGATGGACCCAGTCGTTACACTCACATTTTGGCACAAGATTTAAGATTGGTGGTAGGGAAAGAAATGTCCAACTTAAGTAATTTTTCTCAATCTTGTACAAATCATGTGCTAAAAGTTAGGCAACGGGCTTACTCCATCCCCAAGGGTCGTTTCATTCGAAGATAAGTTATACTGGTAGTAATAATGGTAAGTATTATTTTTTGTTGATTGTTTGGTTTGTTATATTAAAAATAATATACATTGCATATTTTTTTAAGAAGAAGTTGTTTGTTTACAAATATACCATTTATCTTATTTAGCTATTTATTTTATTTTATTTTGCAGAACTCTAGTTATTTATTCTTAAAAACAAAACCTCCACTTTATTTAGCTTAAATATTTTTGTAAATCATAGTATCATTGTCATAATAATTATTCAATAACATGAAAGGGTGATGTAGACAGTGAACTAAGCAATCTTTTCTACTCCATCAGTTGTATGTTGATCCATAGTCTTGATAGTAGTTTATCCTTTAGCACTCTCATACTTGCTGATCCCTCCAATGATGGTGATCTCAAAAATGGTACGCCTCAACTAGAGAGAAGGCAAAATGACGATGACGTGTGAGAAAGAGGGTATTTTTATTACTTTGGCTATTTTATCAGGGGATAAGTTTCTTTTTTGGTAAGTAAAAATTTTATTTACCAAGTAAACTTGATAAAACAGAAAAAAGTAGTAGACATGGACATAATCAGCTCCATGACTTGCTAAACGCCTATGACATCTAACTCTCCTCTTTAACTACACTAACTAAGGCAATACATTCAGAACTTGTAGTCTATGAGCTAATTTAGTCTTGTGGATTCCTCTTCCATGAACATCATTAATGATCTGCCTAGTGATAAGTTGTGGTGTTTTTTGCTTCTGCTTGAAAACTCTTGCATTTCTTTCTATCCAAATTGAGTAGACAGCACTAGCCAATGTCATTCTATACACTTGTGCAGTACTCCCACTTCCTTTCATGTACCTCAGTGCCCATTGTATCTCATCCTGCCATGTCAAATTTTTTCTAGCCAAACCTTGACATGATAGCAACTTATCCCATACACTAGCAGCAAATGAATACTCAAAAAACAGATGATCCATATCTTCATCTTTGTCCTGACAGAAGGGACAATATACAGAATCAACAAGACCCCATTTAGCTAACCTTGTCTTAGTAGCAAGCCTCTTATTAACTGCAAAATAAAGTATGAAAAGCCACTTGGGAGCACCATAATTGCATCACACCAATTTTCTCTATTCCACTTGTGTCATATCACCTCTCATCTCCATGTACATCTGCTTGATTGAGTAATTATTCATAGCCATTGCTGCACCAATCTCCTACAGGTATTTTTGAGCTTTCAAAATCCTTTGGACTATCCAAGAAGCTTGTTTAGCTTGAGCCCCCCATATTCCATCAGTACTATAGTAGATATGTACCCATTCCACCCATAGTTTGTCCTTCTTTTTGCATAAATTCAAAAGGCACTTCCTTATAGCTGTCTTATTCCATGTGTATATATCCAGGAAGTTTAGACCTCCACTGGTCTTAGAACAACACAACTTCTCTCAAGCAATGAGGGATTTTTTTTGAAGCATCTGCATTGCCTATCTAAATAAACCTCCTACAAATGGATTCAATAGCCTGGATGAGCTTCTTAGGAAGGCAGAATATTTGAGACTAGAAAATTTGTATAGCAAATAACATACTTTTGACTAATTGTTCTCTCCCTGCATAAGATAAAAACCTAATTGTCCAACTTGCAACTCTCCCTAATAGTTTACCTATAAGTGGTTTGCATTGCACAATAGACAATCTTTTGGTACTCATTGGAAACCTAAATGATAATCACCCTTGACAAAGTGTAATTCATGCAGAATCTGATCTTGAATAGCTTGCTTTACCCCTCCAAAATAGACACAGCTTTTACCTGTATTGTCTATCAGTCCTGATGCTTAAGAAAACATCTCAAAACATGCATGTGAACATTGGACAAACTTCAGATCACCCCTACAAAATAGCAATAAGTCATCAACAAAACTAAGTTGGGTGATCCTTTGTGGCTTGCATCTGGGATAGTAGTGAAACTAAGGGTTAGAGTGCAGAGTCTTCATGATCCTTGTGAGATAGTCCATGGCTAGAACAAATAAATAAGGAGACAATGGCAACCATATCAGGAAATTTCATTTCTACTAAAATCTACTTCAAGAAACTTCATTATATGGAATCATAAGATTTCTTCATGTCAATCTTGATCATACACCTCTTAGAAATCTTTTTTCTCCCATAACCTTTCACTAATTCATGGCTAAGAATGACATTATCATTTAGTGCTCTTCCTGGTACAAAAGCTGACAGGTTAGGATCCACTAGTGAATGCATTACCTTCTGCAATCTAGATGTTATCACCTTAGAAATAATCTTGTAAAGTGTTGAACAACAAGATATAGGTCTATATTCACCAATAGTTGAAGGATTTCCCACCTTAGGTATGAGAGTGACTGAGGTACAATCGATGTGACTATACATTCTTCCAGTTTTAAAGAACTTCATCACTGCTTGAATTATATCTTTGCCCACTGCTGCCCATGTTTTCTTAAAAACCACTGCATTTAAACCATCCTGTCCTGGGGCCTTTAAATCACTTATATCTTTAAGAGTATTAACCACCTCCTCTTCCGTTACTGGAGCTGCTAAATTCAACTGCTATTTTCTATTCAGGGATTGCCCATGCCTCATTATATTGACATTCACACTAAGTAGTCTGGTAGCAAATTGGCCCAATAGACATTTGTAAAAAGTGATAACCTCACTCTCTATAGCTTCTTGAGTATGGACTCTAACTTCCTCTGTATTCACCAGACCAATAATAGTATTTTGGGAAATCCTACTCTTCATGTGAGCGAAGAAATAGGATGTGTTAGACTCACCTAATTTCAGCCATTGCACTCTGGACTTCTGGTGTAGTGCACTTTCTTCAAGCAAGCTCAATTTTTTTAACTGTTGCCTCACCTCCTTTTCCTATTGTCTAGTTATTTCAACTTCTTCAGGATCTTTCACTACATCCTGAATTCTGTTAAGTTGAGATCTTAAGTCTGCTACCTTATCTCTCACCCTTTTAAATTCAGTATTATTGAGCTGTTTGAGGCTGGTTTTGACTTTCTTCAAGGTCTGTCAGATTGCCCTCATATCACCCATGTGCCTTATTTGCCAAGTCTCTCTAACTTTATTGAGAAAATCTGGGTGATCTGCAAGATAATTAAAGAATCTAAAAGATTTATAAGTAACACTACCATCCCTTCCTAGCTCCAGCTTTAAATGAGAGTGATCAGAAAAATCAGGATTCATCAAAGTCAATTCCATAGTAGGCATGTGCAACATACAATCTGTATTCACTAAGGCTCTATTAATCTTACTGCATGTATGACCATTAGTCCAAGTATAAGCCCTACCAATCATCTTCAGCTCTGTCATACAAGTATCAGTAATAAATTCATCAAAATCTTTAGTTTCCACTTCCTGCACTGGACTATTTTTTGGTCTATCTTCACTTGTTAAAATTGCATTGAAATCACCCATACATAACATAGGCATCTAAGTATTAGTCACCAGCACCCTCAATTCATTCCACAGAGGTATTCTATCATGGACTATATGTAAACCATACACTGTGTAACACCCTGGAAATCAGTCAAGCTTTTAAACTTAGAACTTGCAGAAAATTTTGGACTTCCAGGGACCACGGGTCAAGTCCACGAGTCATGGGTGGTTCCACGAGTCATGGAAATGACTCATGATCCCAGTTCTGTAGACCATCCTCAGGTATGAGGACCACGAGTCAGTTCCACGACTCGTAGAAGTTTCTACGGGTAATTTTGTTGACTCGTGGAACCTCACCAGAGGCAAACCAAATTCCCTGACTTCTACGACTGAGTTCTATGACTCGTGGAAGCTTCCACGAGTCATACTGTCGAGTCGTAGAATACCTTCTACAGGTTGATATCTTGAACAGTTTCCATGAACAGAAACCACGAGTCGTGGTCAAGTCTACGAGTCGTGGACCTCACCCGTGGAACCTGAAGCTGGGTTTTTAAGACAACTTTTCTTAGTTAAGTCTCAGGCATATTTTGGTCTTTTCCCACCCTTTTTAAATACTAAGTGAGGTCGTTTTGACTATTCCAAGTAGGGTTTTCACCCTTATTACCCTAAGTTCCTCCTAAATCATTCATTCACCTCCCAAAAGAAGAAAAGTTCTTCCTCAAGCTTCAAGTCTCCAAGCTCCAAGTCAAGCCTCCTAAGTCTTTTCCATTAAAGTGGGTCATCTTCTTATAAGGTATGTGGGTATTCAACAATGGGTTCATCTCACCCTTGTGCTCAAAATCCCCAATTCTTATGTTGAAGTATGAATTTATGAAATTAGGGTTTGATCAAATTTTGGGGAAAATTTATGAATTCAGTTTCTATGTTTAAATTCATGGTTTCTTATTGATTTTACATGATTTGTTCATGATTCCTTCATTGGTTTTAAAATCCCAAGTATGAGAATTGATTTCTAGCATGAAACTATGAAATTGCATGTTTTCAAGAGAAACTTGACATGATTAGATATCATGGCCTTTATGTATTTACAAAATTGCATGCCAAATTTTTCAAGTATGAATTTAGAAAGAAAAGCATATTTTGAATTATGGCTATGACTAGCTTTATGAACTATGACATGAAAATTTGCATGATGCCCGATGTGTTTTCATGTTTTATGAAGAAGATTTGGCATGAGATGGTGCCACTATGAAATGATAAGCTGTATGTGCATATTTAAGGAGTAGTATTTAGCACCGAGCGATGAGGGTTCGATTACCCAAATCCAGAAGCTATGTTGCTAGCATAGGTTATGAAATGATATGTGCCTTATAGGCTTATGAGAGTGGATCCACGTCTTTACGAATGGTGTCTTGTGTCCTAACGGGCATTAGGGCAGCTTTGCCAACTAGGGTTATATAGTTGGGTATGGTGACTCGTTCTTTGGCAAGGTTCAAGTCAGCTTTGCTAACTAGGGTTATATAGTTAGATTCCATGTAAGCTCACATGGTCTCATGTCGGTTAAAAAAAAATCCCTTATGTATGTTTTCAAGTTTTCTAAGCTTTATAAACTCTTACTTTAAGGTTTGGCTTTTACTTCATGTATTTATCTTTCTAGTATGCTATTTACTCATGATACCCTATTATAAGTATGTATGGATTTTGTCTAAGTACGTTTTAAAGCATGTTTCCATCCTATTTATGCATTGCTCGTATATTCAGTATATTTCATAGTACTGACGCATATTTTGTGCTGCATCCTTTAATGATGCAGATTCAGGTGTCCCTTCTCAGATTCGTGGCTAGAGTTCCCAGGCGACTTACTCCGCCAGCTGTGGGTGAGTCCTCTTAGGTTGAGGACTAGTCATGTTCTTAGCTTATGTTGACTTTATTTCCATACCTCGAGTTAGCTAGGGTCCTGTCCTAGCAACTCATTATGTTATGATTAGAGGATTTCAGACATAGACCGTATGTAACCCTTCGGGGGTGTCGTATCTCTTTTACTCGACCATCTATCTTATGTTATTCTATCTTTATATATGATGCTTCCACTATGTTTCCTTTATGTTTACTTGAGAATGCTATGACCAAGGGTTAGCTTGGGATCCTTGTGGTCCTAAGTCTCGTGTTACGTCTAAGGGGTGACCTCGGGGCATGACAAACTTTGTATCAGAGCCTCAGGTTCAAGAGTCCTAGGATGTCTAAAAGCTGCATCGAGTAGAATTTTTTTCATGTATGTGAAGCATGCCACACATATGAGAGGGAAGCTATGAGGTGTCTTAGGAAAATTTCACTTCTTTCATGATCACGTCGTGCGATAGAACCTAACTTTAATATCCCTCTAATCCTTATCTTGTACATTTCAGACTATGCCTCCTCGATGTGCTATGCCTCCCCGAGCCACTTGAAATGTTGTTCCTCCCATTCCGGTTCCCGATGTCCCGAATGAGGAGTTCAAAAATGCCATCCATTTGCTAGCCTAGACTTTTGCCACTCAGGCCAATCAGCCGGCTCCTGTCCTAGTCCACCCTCAAGGTGGGTAGCCGCCCGAGTTCGTGACTTTGTACGGATGAACCCACCTGAATTTTGGGGTTCAAAAGTGAGTGAGGACCCGCTCAACTTTATTGATGAAGTGAAGAAGATCTTTGAAGTTATGCAAGTGGTTGGGGTTGATTGTGTTGAGCTTGCATCCTATCAACTCAAGGATGTGGCTCACATTTGGTTCACACAATGGAAGGAGACTAGGGTGAGGGACGCGGTCCCTATAAATTGGGAGTGTTTTGAGAGGGCCTTCCTTGATAGGTTCTTTCCCCGAGAGTTGAGGCAAGCGAAGGTGGAGGAATTTGTGAACTTGAGACAAGGTTTGATATCGGTGCAAGAGTATAGTCTAAAGTTCACTCAGTTGTCTAGATATGCTCCCTCCATGGTAGCGGACCCGCATGATCAAATGAGCAAGTTTATAAATGCAGTTTCTGATATGGTGAAGAAAAAGTGTAGGTCTGCTTTGTTGTTGAGTGATATGAACATTTCCCGACTCATGACTCATGCCCATCCGATTGAGGGTGACAGCTTAGGGAGATGGCAAGGGAGAACAAGAGGGTTAGATTCGAGGGATCAGGTTTTGGTCATCACAAGTCCGGAGGAGGACATCTCTCTTCTTTCTAGAATAAGTCATCAGGATCCGTTCATTCTTCTGCTAGTGCTCCTACCCAGGCTCAGAAGCCTCATCATGATTAGGGTGGTAGAGGATCTGGTTCCTATTCCTAGTCTCTGGGTAGTGTTGCTAAGGGATCTTCATATCCAGCTTGTGCCAAGTGTGGGAAGAGTTATTATAGTAAGTGTTTGGCTGGTTCAGGTAATTGCTATGGATGTGGTTAGGCTGGACACCGCATCCGAGATTGCCCTTCAGCTAAGAAGGGGAAGAGAGGTGGTAGGACTCAGTCCACCCCAGCAGTTTTAAGAGGTCGACCAGCCCAGCAGGGCGCAGCTTCTAGTTCTGGTGGTCAGCACCAGAACTGCCTTTATGCTATGTCCTCCCGTCAGGATCAGGAGGGTTCCCCAGATGTGGTTACTAGTATGTTGAAAGTCTTCTCTCTTGATGTGTATGCTTTGTTGGACCCCGGTGCCTCCTTTTCTTTTGTAACCCCTTATGTTGCTTGTAAGTTCTAGATTCGTCTTGAAATACTTTTAGAACCTTTTCATGTTTCTACTCCTGTTGGTGAGTCAGTCCTAATAGAAAGAATCTACCAAAATTGCCCTATCTCAATCCTTCATAGAGTCACTTCAGCGGATTTAGTAGAGTTGGAGATGACTGATTTTGATGTAATTCTGGTATGGACTGGTTGTATGCATGTTATGCTTCTGTTGATTGTCGTACTCGGGTTGTCAGTTTCAAGTTCCCTAATGAACCTGTCCTAGATTGGCAAGGTAGCCCCTCTTCTTTGAAATGTCACTTCATATCCTATCTTAAGGCTAGGAAGATGATTTCTAAAGGCTATGTTTATCACATAGTGTGGGTTATGGACACGGAGTCTGAAACCCCATCCCTTCAGTCCGTTCCTATTGTGAATGAGTTTCCAGAAGTATTTCCTGAGGATTTGCTCGGAGTCCCTCCTGAGCGGGAGATAGAATTTGGGATAGATCTTCTTCCAGATACGAATCCTATCTCCATTCCTCTCTATAGAATGTCTCCCGCGGAACTCAAAGAGTTGAAAGACCAGTTTAAGGACCTTATTGATAAAGGTTTCATCAGGCCTAGCATTTCTCCATGGGGTACCCCAGTCTTATTTGTTCGAAAGAAGTATGGTTCCCTTAGAATGTGTATTGATTACCGTCAGTTGAACAAGGTCACAATCAAGAATAAGTATCCCATTCGTAGGATCGATGATTGTTCGATCAACTTTAAGGTGCTAGCTTCTTCTCCAAAATCAACTTTAGATCCGGTTATCATCAGCTTTGTGTTAGAGAGTGTGATATTCCGAAGACAACTTTCAGGACTCAGTATGGTCATTATGAATTTGTTGTGATGTCTTTTGGTCTAACAAATGCTCCTGCAGCTTTTATAGATTTGATGAACCGTGTATTTAAGCAGTATTTGGATATGTTTGAGATTGTTTTTAAGCAACTTTTATGCGGGTCACTTGAGGGTTGTGTTGCAAACTCTCAAGGATAGACAGTTGTTTGCTAAGTTTGGCAAGTGTGAGTTTTGGATGCATTCTGTTGCTTTTCTGGGTCATATTGTGACTAAAGATGGTATTCAGGTTGATTCTCAAAAGATAGAGGCAGTAAAGAACTGGCCTAGACCTACTTCTTCATCTGATATTAGGAGCTTTTTGGGTTTGGCTGGTTACTACAGAAGGTTTGTAGAAGGATTTTCTTCCATTGCTACCTCTTTGACCCGATTGACTCAGAAGAAGGTAAAATTTTAGTGGTTTGACTCGTGTGAGAAGAACTTTCAGGAATTGAAGACTAGATTGACCACAGCTCCAGTGTTAGCTCTACCCGAGGGCTTAGATGATTTTGTCGTGTATTGTGATGCTTCTAGGATTGGTTTGGGTTGTGTTTTGATACACCATGGTAAGGTGATTGCTTATGCTTCGAGACAACTTAAGACTCATGAGAAGAACTATCCTACTCATGATCTTGAGTTGGCAGTCGTGGTCTTTGCTTTGAAGATTTGGAGACATTACTTGTATGGTGTGCATGTGGATGTGTTTACCGATCATAAGAGTCTCCAGTATGTGTTCACTCAGAAGGAGTTGAATTTGCGATAAAGGAGATGACTCAAGCTCCTTGAGGATTATGATATAAGTGTGCTTTACCATCAGGGTAAGGCCAATGTCGTGGCGGATGCCTTGAGTAGATTGTCCATAGGAAGCGTGTCTTCCTTTGATGGTGGGAAGAAGGAATTGGTTAAGGAGGTTCATAGACTAGCTCAGTTGGGAGTTCGCCTTATGGACTCGACAGAAGGTGGTGTGATTGTACAAAATGGTGTTGAATCATCTTTGGTAGCTGAGGTAAAGGCAAAGCAAGACAAGGATCCCATTTTACTTCAGCTTAAGGGTGTGGTTCATCAGCAGTGGGTGAAGGTTTTCTCCCAAGGGGGAGATGGTGTGCTTCGTTATCAGGGTCGCTTATGTGTGCCAGATGTAGATAGGTTGAGATAGCAAATTCTGATTGAGGCTCACAGTTCTAGATATTCCATTCATCCGGGTGCTACCAAGATGTATCGTGATCTACGGAAAGTCTTTTGATGGAACGGTATGAAAAGGGACATAGCTGTGTTTGTGGCTAAGTGTCCCAACTGTCAACAAGTAAAGGTGGAGCATCAAAGGCCGGGTGGCATGATTCAAGATATTGACCTTCCCACTTGGAAATGGGAAGCAATCAACATGGACTTTATTATTGGATTGCCTCGTACTCGAGGGCAACATGATTCCATTTGGGTGATTGTCGACCGGATGATCAAATCATCCCACTTCTTAGCTGTTAAGACTACGGATACAATGGATGATTATACCAGACTCTACATTCGGGAGATAGTCCGATTGCATGGTGTTCCTTTGTCTATCATTTCAGATAGAGGTCCTCAGTTTACATCTCAGTTTTAGAGATCGTTTCAGAAAGGTCTTGGTACTAAAGTGAAGCTTAACACAACTTTTCACCCTCAGATGGATGGCCAGGCCAAGCGTACTATTCAGACCTTGGAGGATATATTGAGGGCTTGTGTTATTGACTTCAAAGGAAATTGGGATGATCACTTAGCTCTTATCGAGTTTGCCTACAACAACAGCTTTCACTCTAGCATCCAGATGGCTCCTTATGAGGCTCTTTATGGTCGGAGATGTAGGTCTCTTATTGGTTGGTTTGAGGTAGGTGAGGCAGCTTTGATTGGTCCAGATTCGGTTCATGAAACTATGGAAAAGGTTCAGCTTATTTGGGAAAGGTTGAAGATCACTCAAAGTCGACAGAAATCTTATGCGGATGTGAGGAGAAGGGAGTTGGAATTTGAAGTTGATGATTAGGTTTTCCTTAGGTGTCACCCATGAAGAGTGTGATGAGGTTTGGAAAGAAAGGAAAGCTTAGTCCCCATTTTGTAGGTACTTATTGGATTTCGAGGAGAGTTGGTAGTGTTGCTTATGAGTTGGAGTTGCCAACAGAATTGGAAGCGGTTCATCCAGTTTTTCATGTATCCTTGTTGAAGAAGTGTGTTGGTGATCCAACCTTGATTGTTCCTTTAGAAGAGGTGGGTGTGAAGAATAGTTTCACTTATGAGGAGGTTCCCATGGAGATTCTTGATCGTCAGGTTCAGAGGTTGAGGAACAAAGAAGTCACCTCAGTGAAAGTCCTTTGGAGGAACCAGCTCGTAAAAGGTGCTACTTGGGAAGCGGAAGAGGCCATGAAGGCCAAATATCCTCATCTTTTTCCTTCCGATTCAGTTTTAGCTTGAGGTACTAGTTTTCTTCTTAGTATGTCCCTCCGATTCTACTCCATCAGTTCCTCTCATGATTCTAGCATGCATCCATGTTTTACGAAGTTAGTTTATCATGTTTTCGAGTTGAAAAGTTCAGGTTTTATGTTTACTCTTTGATTTCCATATTTTGATGTTTGGTTGGGCTGTTTTCCCCTCAGTTTTCCCTTGTTAGTCTTTATTAGAGGACGAATAATCCCAAGGGGGAGATATTGTAACAACCCGAAAATCGGTCCAGCTTTTAAACTCAGAACTTGGAGAAAATTTTGGACTTTCAGGGACAACGGGTCAAGTCCACGAGTCATGGGTGGTTCTACGAGTCATGGAAATGACTCGTGATCCCAGTCCTGTAGACCATTCTCATATCTGAGGACTACGAGTCAGTTCCATGGCTCGTAGAAGTTTCTACGGGTCATTCTGTTGACTCGTGAAACCTTATCAGAGGCCAACCAAATTCCCTAACTTCCACGATTGAGTTCTACGACTCGTGGAAGCTTCCACGAGTCATCATGTTGAGTCGTAGAAGACCTTATGCAGGTTGATATCTTGAACAGTTTCCACGATAAGGAACCACGAGTCGTGGTCAAGTCTACGAGTCGTAGACCCCACCCGTGGAACCTGAAGCCGGATTTTTAAGATAACTTTTCTTAGTTAAGTCCCAAGGGTATTTTGGTCTTTCCCACCCTTTTTAACTACTAAGTGAGGTCATTTTGACTATTCCAAGTAGGGTTTTCACCCTTATTACCCTAAGTTCCTCCTAAATCATTCATTCACCTCCCAAAAGAAGAAAAGTTCTTCCTCAAGCTTCAAGTCTCCAAGCTCCAAGTCAAGCCTCCTAAGTCTTTTCCATTGAAGTGGGTCATCTTATTCTAAGGTATGTGGGTATTCAACAATGGGTTCCTCTCACCCTTGTGCCCAAAATCCCCAATTCTTATGTTGAAGTATGAATTTATGAAATTAGGGTTTGATCAAATTTTGGGAAAATTTATGAATTTAGTTTCTATGTTTAAATTCATAGTTTCTTATTGATTTTACATGATTTGTTCATGATTCCTTCATTGGTTTTAAAAGCCCAAGTATGAGAATTGATTTCTAACATGAAACTATGAAATTGCATGTTTTCAAGAGAAACTTAGCATGATTAGATATCATGGCCTTTATGTATTTACAAAATTGCATGCCAAATTTTTCAAGTATGAATTTAGAAAGAAAAACATATTTTGAATTATGGCTATCCCTAGCTTTATGAACTATGACATGAAAATTTGCATGATGCCCGATGTGTTTTCATGCTTTGTGAAGAAGATTTGGCATGAGATGGTGCCACTATGAAATAATGAGTTGTATGTGCATGTTTTGGGAGTAGTATTTAGCACCGAGCGATGAGGGTTCAATTACCCAAATCCAGAAACTATGTTATCAGCGTAGGTTATGAAATGATATGTGCCTTATAGGCTTATGAGAGTGAATCCACGTCTTTACGAATGGTGTCTTGTGTCCTAACGAGCATTAGGGCAGCTTTGCCAACTAGGGTTATATAGTTGGGTATGGTGACTCGTTCCTTGGCAAGGTTCAAGTCAGCTTTGCTAACTAGGGTTATATAGTTAGATTCCATATAAGCTCACATGATCTCATGTCGGTTAAAAGAAACTCCCTTATGTATGTTTTCAAGTTTTCTAAGATTTATGAACTCTTACCTTAAGGTTTGGCTTTTACTTCATGTTTTATATTTCCAGTATGCTATTTACTCATGATACCCTATTATAAGTATGTATGGATTTTGTCTAAGTATGTTTTAAAGAATGTTTCCATCCTATTTATGCATTTCCCGTATATTCAGTACATTCTATAGTACTGACGCATATTTTGCACTGCATCCTTTAATGATGCAGATTCAGGTGTTCCTTCTCAGATTCGTGGCTAGAATTCTCAGGCCACTTACTCCGCCAGCTATGTGTGAGTCCTCTTAGGTCGAGGACTAATCATGTTCTTAGCTTATGTTGACTTTATTTCCGTACTTCAAGTTAGCTAGGGTCTTGTCCTAGCAACTCATTATGTTATGATTAGAGGCTTTCAGACATATACCGTATGTAACCCTTCAGGGGTATCGTATCTCTTTGACTAGACAATCTATCTTATGCTATTCTATCTTTATATATGATGCTTCTGTGATGCTTCCTTTATGTTTGCTTGAGAATGCTATGACCAAGGGTTAGCTTGGGATCCTTGTGGTCCTAAGTCCCATGTTACGTCTAGGGGGTAACCTCGGGGAGTGACACACTGCCACAAAACATAACACCATATCACTTTCTTTGATTTGCACTCTACTTTGAATAACTTGGTCAGTTTTAATCATGATTACACAATCAATCACTTGAGGATTCCACATCAACCAAATTCTCCCTTTATTTGTATGTTCATAGTTAGCTACATATTGCCATATAGGAGCCTTTTTTGGATGGTTCTACAGGCTATATTCTCCTTAACTTTATGTTCTATAATAGCTAAAATACCAACTTTATTATCCTTCACAAACAGTTTAAGTTCTTTCTGTTTCTAAAGTTTATTTATTCCTCTAGTATTCCATGTGACCAAATTCATTGTATAGGGATTTCGTTTGAACCTCTAACACCCTTCCTCTGCAACCTCTAACATCCTTGTCTGGCAGTACCTGATTAGTGAAAGAAAGAGTTTCAAACCCATTAGTAACTATCATGACCTGTGAATGAGGCTGCATCCCTATACTTTTAGTTGTTGACTTAGTTGCAACCTGTTGCCAGGTTCCCCCCCCCCCCCTTCCTCCCCCTGAGCTACCCTATTTGCGTTATCTTTTACTTATTTTGCTACTTGAGGAAGGAGAGCCTTCCCCTGCCATTTTTGGACCATTTTAGGTGCACCTTTCCCTGTACCTCAATCTTCGATATGACATTTATAGCCAACCTGCATACATTTAGTATAATATACAGGTACCCATTCATATTTTACCACCTGCTCAAACACCCTTCCATTAGGATCCTCAACTTTAATTTTCTAAGGTAACTCTCTTGTCATCCATCTCAATAAGAACACGAACAAAAGATATTTGATCCACCTTAGTAGTGCATTCATCAGCGCATAGTGGTACCCCCAAACCACTACTAATTCTACTCAACGAGTCCATACTCCAACAGTTAAGTGGTAGATTAGGGTATTTCACCCAAATTGGAATTGTTTGCAAAACTTTTTTAGTAAAATCAAAATCTGCACTCCATACCTTGACAATAATTGGGTGATTGTTTAACATATGTGGCCCTGAGTATAGCAGCTCATTACGATCATCCATGCTAGCAAATTTCACTACAAAATAGTCATCATTATGATAGTACACTTTAGGCTTACTGACTGTGTTCACCTAGTGTGCTATGTATCTTTCAATCGCAACAATGGTAGGTGAATCTCCAACAAAGTACATGATAAGAGCTTGTTTCCATTCCTCTGTAGCACGATTGACTTCCTTATTATTCAACTCAATCACCTTTTCACCGTTTTCATCATCGGAGCCACATAGCTTAGGTTCATACCTTTAGCAGACATACGATTTATATCAAAGAAATTTGCCCATTTCTTAGGTGGTTCTTCACCTAGGTCCAATTTTTGTTGTGTAGTACCTCGTGTAGGTGATTTCTCCAGTTGTTCCTCGAGCTGAGCATCCAGCACCACTTTCATAGTACTCGTGGAACCGAGATTGTTCAATTGTCTTACTGTTCCATTGGATTTATGGGTCACCTCTTTGGATAGAGGTGGCCACTTGTTCCATTTGTTTTTTCCCCTCCTGCACATTGGTGTCGCCTAAACCCCCAGTCAACACTGTCGATGAAGTTTTTGGCGTTTTCACTTTCTTTTTCTGACGTCCTCGCTGCATTTCGATCAGTATGTGCACATTTAGCAAGTCACGCTAACATGCGCCTCTTCACGAATATTTTGAATTAATAATAGAGTGGTGCATACAAATGCCAAAGGAAGTTTAAGCAATTAAACAGTGCATGACCCAATATTTTCAGATCTCCTAAATGTATTAATTAAATTAACGCAGCCCAACCTCTTTCCAACACCCATCTAACCTAAAATTACTGCTGAAACATCTTGCACAAGCGCACACATATATATATATACAACATTAATTTTAGTCTTTTTTGTTTGTTCTACACTTAATTTTTTGTTCCTAGCAATGGATGAAGCTGGGATTAAGACCTGGCAGAGTCAAATAAGCTAGGTGATTTCTCCAATCTGCCTATGTCGTGGAGGCAGAGTTACTCACCACCTGTACGGATGAGAGGGTGATCACCAGGCCCATTAAGGGTGAGATGATCACTTGCTACATTGAGCTAGAAAACCCCAACACCAGAAAACCATAAAAATGCTTTTTAGTTTTCAAAATTGCAGCTTAATGCCGACACAAAAAATACTAGGTGATTTCTTACCATCTGTCCTTGGTGGACAAAGTTACCTGATATATGTTGCTAGTCGAGTGAGCAAAAGCTGGGCTGGACACCACGGTCATAAAAAAAAAATTGTACAGGGAAAACTGAAAAGTAACAGCGTCCCGTTTTCTCCCAGGAAAAAACAAAAACAAAAGAGAAAATACAACAATAAAAGAAAACCCTAAGCAGTTAATATCATCAAAATCCCTAAAATCAAAGCTCTAACACCAATGCAGATACATACATGCACCTGGTTACCACAAAATAAATAAAAAAAATCAACATAAAGATGATACCTGGTGAAATTGAAGAAACTTGAGGAACAGTAAGAAGACCAAATTCAGGAAATATATATAGTTTTTTAGAGAGAGAAAGAGTGAATGGGATATTTATTGTAGCGTTTTTTAGAGAGAGAAGAGGAATCACTTTGGGGGTGTCAGCAAACGGTTTTTAAGAGTGCGCCTAAGAGAGGGCTCCGACGGATTTGAGCTTTTCCTCTCTTTTTTCCTATTTTTTTTAATTTTATCCTATTATTATTAGGAGGTTGTTTTGGATGACTTTATTTTTAGTGTTTTTGGCTTTTAAACACTTTTTTTGTTTTTAGAGTATTCAGAAAAGACAAAAAATATTTTCAAGCATCTACTCTTATAAACTTAAAAAGGACAAAGATAGAAGGTGTTTGGATTGACTTATTCTCAAGTGTTTTTAGCTTTTAAGCATTTTTTATTTTTGAAGGCTTTTGACAAAGACAAAAGGTGCTTTTAAGCACTTTTCTTTAGGCTTAAAAAGTATTAAAAAAAAACTAAAAGCATGGTTGCTACCAACTTTTGGCTTTTAGTTTTTAACTTATAAGTCTCTTAAAAAAAGTCAATCCAAACACCTCCTAAGCTAAAATCCAAAAATTGAATATCCTCAACTTATGACTTTTAGCTTTTAGCTTATAAGCTACTTCATTACTCTCTTCATTTCATTTTACATTAATCTCCCGTTCATCTTTACTCATTCAGTTTAGAAAATCAAGAGATAATTTACTGTCTATTTTACCCCTGCTAGTAAATATCATTCATTTTCTAACGTTTAAATGACTTATAATTAATAAGGTTGATATAGAAATATTATCCTTCTATATATTGTTTCTTAAGGAATGGACAAATAAAGATAGATGGAGGGAGTACCTTTATATTTAAAATAGATATTTTAATTTACTTATTTATTTTCATAAATTAAGAAAAAATTATTACTTTTTGCTTGTATTATCTTTGGTATTAAATAACTATATTAAATTATAATAGTCAAATTTAGAGTTTCAAAACATCATTAATAAAGTTAATTTAGTAATACATCTCCAATAAAGTACCTCCATCTTCGATATGACATTTATGGCCAACTTGCATACATTTAGTACAATATTCAGGTACCCATTCATATTTTACCACCTGTTCAAACACCCTTCCATTAGGATCCTCAACTTTAATTTCTTAGGTAACTCTCTTTCTACATCCATCTCAACAAGAACACGAACAAAAGATATTCGATCCACCTTAGTAGTGCATTCATCAACGCATAGTGGTACCCCTAAACCACTACTAATTCTACTTAACGAGTCCATACTCAAACAGTTAAGTGGTAGATTAGGGTATTTTACCCAAATTGGAATTGTTTGCAAAACTTCTTTAGTAAAATCAAAATCTGCACTCCATACCTTGACAATAATTGGGCGATTGTTTAACATATGTGGCCCTGAGTATAGCAGCTCATTACGATCATCCATGCTAGCAAATTTCACTACAATATAGTCATCATTATGATAGTACACTTTAGGCTGACTGACTGTGTTCACCTGGTGTGTTATGTATCTTTCAATCGCAACAATGGTAGGTGAATCTCCAACAAAGTACATGATAAGAGCTTGTTTCCATTCCTCTGTAGCACAATTGACTTCCTCCTTATTCAACTCAATCACTTTTTCACCGTTTTTCATCACCGGATCCACATAGCTTAGATTCATACCTTTAGCAGACATACAATTTGTATCAAAGAAATTCGCCCATTTCTTAGGTGGTTCTTCACCTAGGTCCAATTTTCGTTGTGCAGTACCTCGTGTAGGTGATTTCTCCAGTTGTTCCTCGAGCTGAGCATCCAGCACCACTCCTATAGTACTCGTGGAATCGAGATTGCTCAATTGGCTTACTGTTCCATTGGATTTAGGAGTCACCTCTTTGGCTAGAGGTAGCCACTTGTTCCATTGCTTTTTTTCCCTCCTGCACATTGGTGTTGCCCAAACCCCCAATCAACACTGTCGATGAAGTTTTTGGCATTTTCACTTTCTTTTTTCTGACGTCCTCGCTGCATTTCGATCAGTATGCACACATTTAGCAAGTCATGCTAACAGGCACCTCTTCACGAATACGAGTCATATTTGTCATACTTTTGTTTATCCCGGGATAAGTTATTCCATTTAAACTCTAAAGATAAGAATAACTTATCTCAGTACTAATTATTAATTTTGAGATAGGTTATTCCAGACTTTGTAACCAAACAAGGAATGAAAAGGTACTAAAAAATTATCACATGATTATCTTTCTTTACATATTAGATGTGTCCTAAATGACGAGCTAAAGTGAAAGTTGATAATAAGCTAATAGATGATATCTTTGTTGGATAACTAATTCTCCACTTTCAATTCACAAAAAACACGATAAAAAATACATAAAAAAATCAATGACACTTGCCTTTATTTAGCAGGGCAGCCTATCAAGGCTCAAACACTTATGAATCGGTTGTCTGAGCCTGTCAAATTAAACATACTTAAAAAATTCACATGGTGTTAAGCTTGGAGGTAGATTTGGAAGGTAGAGATTGATGAGGAGTTTTTTCTAAAAAAAAAAAGGCATTGTTCTTTTCAATTCCATATCTGGGAAAGTAGCTTCCGCTAAAATGATATGTTCTACACTGATATTTGTTATTCAAGTAAAATCATAGCATTAAAAGTGTTGGTTGCTACAGTCATTACCTTGAGGTAGCGCATTCTGAATAACGTAATAAGAAATTTTTCTATGTTATCTTCGATCTGGTTTGCTTTAGCGTAAGCAAGCAAAGATAAGTGATACCTATGAGAGAGTAATTACAGTGATGAATAATATATTTATTAGACCAAATAAAGAGGAATCATTATTTCTCAGTGTGATATTTACTCTTAAAATACAGGATAAATAAATCAATATAATTCTACAGCCCTATTTCTATTTTCCCATTGATAATACTTTTTTTTAAAATGTCATAACTTTGACAACTCTATAATTTTTTTTCTTTATTTATGTATTTTGTTTTAATTTTCCTTCTTTAAATAAATTTTGACATATTATACTATGCCAAAAATATACATAACAATATACTCACTATAATTTTACAAGTGAAATTAGAGGATAAATACACATAAATATATTTTTCAATTCTCTAGTTTTCAATTATATTGTTATCGTATAACAATGGATATGAGCTATATATACATCCTTATGCGTTGTTATTGTATACAATATGTATACACTTGTATATCGGGTTGTACAAATAAAATCGACAAATCAAAAAATATCAATTAGTGATTTGGTTTAGTATTGTAAAAACTACCGATCATAATAGATTTGATTTGTTTTTTAACAAAAAAAAATAATCAAATTGAGACCAAATCAATCTGATTACCTGTATACAATTTTTTAATTATTTTTATACATATATAATATATAAATATTCTTATAACTTTACCAAAGTTTTTGTTTCATAATAATTTAACAACTAAGTTTGGACTTATACTTTTAGCTCATGTTACCTATATATGTCCAACAAATTAGAAAAAGCCCAAATCAAAATTCAATTTAGAGATTTTTACCTATTAGATCACTTAATAAAATTTATATATAATTAAGAAATTTATACACTCTCTCTCTCCCATAATTTTCTCTCTCTGTCCCATAAACATCTCTTATGGAAAAGAAGAATTATATAAATAAATAAATAAAATAAATTAAGGAATTAAAATATTTTTTCTAATTTTATTTTACGCCAGCTTAAAAATAAAATACCATTAATATATTTCAAGTATATTACATTATGAATTATATAACTTCTAAAAAATAAACAACCCACTCTAGACAAAAATATAGACGAATTAGTAGAACAATTAAAAAAGGTAGAAATAACTCCTCAAAACGAAAAAGAAAAAATAATTAAAAAGAAACAACCATGGACCTTTTCTCATGTAGGTCTAGAACCCTCACTGAAAGGCCAAGACCAAGTTTCTCGCAAGATAGCTTAGGAAATAACTTATTAGCAAAAATTATGAATGCTCCAAAAAGAGATACTAAACAACAGTTAGACGAAATAATAGACGTAGACAAAGATATCCAAATTTTTCAGAACAATAGACTAAAATTGCTAAGTCCAAAAATACTATATAACACAGGACCTTTTCAAGCAGAGCTCAGTTATATAGACATTATAGAGAAGAACAATTATGTGTCATAGGAAAAAATACAAATAGTATAAATTTAATAAGTAAAGAATCTCTAAAAGAAATAACTAAATCCAACATGAATCTGATGCATATGGGACTAATCATAATAGGATTAAAAGGACTAACTAGAAAAAATCTAGGTACAAAAGTTTTAATAACCCTATACGATGATAGATGGGCAGAATCTAAGAAATCAATAATAGGACTCACAGAAGTAGACATGTCAAATAATGGAGGAATTTTCTATTGCAGCCCAGACTACTTAATAAACTCATTAGAATTTGGAAGACACATAAAAATAAGAATTCAGACTAAAGGATATGAAGATATGAATAACGGAAATAATCTTCTAGCATGTGTAGGATTTATAGGAAAAATAGCCACTAATAGTAGCACAAAATTTAAAATTAAGGTCGAAGACGTAGTAAGCCTAATGGGAAATAAAGGAATAAAACTAATGAAACCTTTAAAAATAGACCCCGAAGAATATGCAGGATTAGAATGGAACTTAGAAGATTTTAATAAAAAAGAGACGTTAAAACCTAACGATCACATAATGTACACAAATAATAAAGGACAAACCTCTATTAGATTTACAGATTATAAATACACAGACCAGAAAGAAGTTGATGAAGAAGTAGAAGATAGTGAACATATGAATATAGAATTAATACTAGAAGAAGAATTTGAAGTAGATAAAGTAATCTTAAAAGCAGAAGAAATGTCTAAAAAGAAGGCGGATCAAACTTTCAGATGCAAAGCCTGTAAAACTGGAAGTTTAGATTTAACAAAAATGAAAGAACACTTTAAAAGATGTGAACTAAGAACAGACAACAATGGGTACAGAAGTACTTTTTGGTCGACAAACAAATTACAAAGACAATATGACGAAGAAAGTGAAAATGATACAATAATAAGCCAAAAGGAATTAATGGAAAGTGCATCCAGCAGTGCAAGCCCTTTCCAAAAAACCACCTCTATGAATAGAATAAATATTACTTCAGGAAATTTACCAAGACATAGAGTATATAGAACAACCCCAAATGAAAATACAGAAAATATACGACCAATAGGAAGAAGAATGCCAATAGAGGAGCCTATCAGACTCCAAGAAGGAGGCAATAAAGGAAAAATACTAAATATAGCAGCACACGGTCCACAACTATGAAATTCGGTAATAGACGTATGGAAAGGAATAATAGTAGCAGACTACATACAATCTAACCAAGAGGTAGATGCAGAAGCCATGTATAGATACATGGAAACCTTTTTAGGAGAATCTGCAAAAGGACTTTGGGAAGCTTATAAGTCAGAATTCCCAGAAGAATTCCAAGGGTTAGTAGACATGGGAGCAAACCAATACAATTTCGCAAATAAAATACACTGTTTAATAACAGGAGAAGACCCGAATAGCGGATTAATAACTCTACAAAGAAATGCGTTAATAAAATTAGAACAATTAAGTATAAGTAGTTGGTTTCAAATAAAAGAATTTTTAAATGAATATTTTTATTATTGCACCATTAGCGGAAATACTTTTGACCAGACCTTAGGAAAAAAGCTTTTTAATAAATTACCCGGCGCTTTAGGCAGGGAAATAGAAGAAAGATGGAACAAACGAGATGGAGTATTACAAAATCCAGAAACAAAATGGACCATAGGTCATAGAACACAGCATGTAATGGAAATATTACAAGAGAAATGCACTAACATACAAATGCAAAAACAATTAAAACAAAGTGAGACAAGTTTTTGTAAGAGTATATACACTACACAAAGTTACGACAAAGACCCACAACAGAAAAAATATAAGAAATATAAGAAAGTTTCTTATTATCCAAAGAAATACTATTTAAGAAAATCAATAGCAAAGAAGCCATATCTAGATAAAAACAGACATATAAGAAAATTTGATGGAAAAAGAAATTATAAAAACAGACTAGAATGCTTTACGTGTGGAAGCATAGACCACTTAGCTAATACTTGCCCTAAAAGAAATAATAGCAGAACAAGAAATGCACAGCTAGTAGAAGAATTTAATGAAACCCTAATAAATGTAGATGAATACATGTCAGATAGTGAAAGTATATATTCAGTAGTTAGTATAGATCCAAACGAAGAATTAAAACAGAATTCTTCAGACTCAGAAGGAGAAGAATTAGTAAATGAAATAGGATTAGAAAAACTAGACTTAGGAAAATTAGATAACCATAATCTAGTCAATTTCGCGATAGAATGCGATCATATTTTCGAAAAAGGAAAAGGGCTAGATAGTAACCAATGTTACATATGTCATTGGTACCCAAGTAAAGATAAAAGACTAAAATGTAAAAATTGCTACATCGTAGGATGTATTAACTGTATAGAAAAGACTTTAGAAACCAGAATATTAAAAGAAAAATTAGATATTAAAGAACCAATTAAATCACTAGCAGAGATAAAAATATCAAACCTAGAAGATAAGATTGAGAAAATAGAGCGAAGACTAGAAAAGTTAGAAAAAGGTAAAGAAAAGGTTGTAGAAGAAGAATTGATGAATACAAACAGCAGCTCAAGAAAAGAAAACTTTGAAGGTTTAATATGCAATGAAGACAAAAAAATGAGCACCATAAAAATACTAGCAAAAATAAGAATTCAAGACTACGAAATAGAGACGTTAGCCCTGGTTGACTCAGGATGTACGAAAAGTATTATAAACGAAAGAATAATACCAACAGACCTAATCAAAAATTTACCAGAAACACAAGTGTCGATGCAAATGGACGGATCATACAATACATACTCACACTATGTGGGGAAAGCAACCATAAGTTTCAAAAATACTTGTGATAATTTTTACAAGCCATCCTACAAGCTAGACAAGATATGGACAAGAGACTTAAATATTAGAGTAGATTTTGTACTAGGTTTAGACTTTTTACTACAAAATAATGGAAGTTGTCTTCTGACTAGTGACGGAATAATATTATCCAAAAATATCACTCAGACATCCGTAACTACCACACATACGCCCACGATTCTACGGAGTATTAGAACAAAAACAGAAAAAGAGGAACCAGAATTAAAAACAAAATGTGAAAAGGGAAAAGACTGTCAATGCGACCATTGTGAAACAATAAACATCAAAGAAGAAATAAATGAGATGATAGACATGGAAGAAATAGAAAAAGATTATTCTTTAATAGAAATAAATACAGAACTTTACAATTTCAAGAAAGGAATAAAACAAATAGGAATAATTAACAACCAAAAAGACCTAGAGGAAGTAATACAAATTTTAGACGAACTAGAAATAATTGGAGAAAGGCCTCTGAAACATTGGGAGTCCAACAAGATAACATGCAAACTAGACATAATCAATCCAGAATATATAGTGAAAACAGCGTCAATAGAAGCTACGAACCTAGACTTAGCAGACTTTGAAATACAAATTAAAGAATTATTAGAATTAGGAGTAATAAGGAGATCTAGGTCAAAGCATAGATCAACAGCCTTCATGGTTAGAAATCATGCAGAAATAGTTAGAGGGAAGGCAAGAATGGTAATAAATTACAAAAGGTTAAACGACAACACTAGAATGGACGGATACAAATTACCAGACAAAACTGAATTGATTAACAGAATACAAGGAAGAAACTGCTTTAGTAAACTAGACTGCAAATCCGGATACTGGCAAGTAAAAATGCATGAAGACAGCATAGACTGGACTGCATTCACTTGTCCCGAAGGACATTTCGAATGGTTAGTAATGCCTTTCGGACTATAGACGGCACCTCCTATTTTTCAGAGGAAAATGGATAATATCTTTAGAGAGTTTAGAAATTTTGTAATTATATATGTAGATGATATTCTAGTTTTTAGTAATAATATGAAAGAACATCTAGGACATTTACAGACTATTTTTAGACTACTAATAACCCACGGAATAATCATAAGCAGAAAGAAAATGGAATTATGTAAGACACAAATTAATTTTTTAGGAATAACAATAGGAAATGGAAAAATAAAGTTACAACCGCATATCGCAAAAAAGATATTAGACATGCCAGACAAATTAGATAAAACCAAAGAATTACAAAAGTTTTTAGGAATACTAAATTATGCAAGAAACTTCATAAAAGACTTAGGGAAAATAGCAGGACCGCTATACTCCAAAACAGGATCCACTGGCCAAAAAACCTTCAACACAGAGGATATAAAACTAGTTCAGACATTAAAACATATGGTTAAAAATATTCCAGACTTAGCTATGCCTCTAGAAACAGACTATTTAATAGTTGAAACAGATGGGAGTTTTGAAGGATGGGGAGCTGTTCTAAAAACTCGAAAGAACAAATACAGCAGTAAAAAAGAAGAAAGAATATGTGCATACCAAAGTGGTAAGTACAAAGAAAAGGGTAATATGAGTAGTATAGACGCAGAGATCCTAGCCGTAATTTACGGTCTAAATGCTTTTAGAATATACATCCTAAATAAACAAGAAATTTTAGTAAGAACAGACTGCGAGGCAATAGTAAAATTTTATCAGAAAATAAACGAGAAAACAAGTAGTAAGAGAAGATGGTTAAATTTTTTAGATGCCACTTCGGTATATAATATAGTACTAGAACACATTAAAGGAAACGAGAATAATTTAGCAGATCAGTTAAGTAGACTTATGATAAAATGACTAACTTGCAAAAATTTTAGTATGCATGCAGGAAAAGACAAAGGAAAGGAGGAAGCTTCCCCTTCCACAGACAATTATTTACAGACTTTGCTAAGAACTACTCAGTTCAAAGCCCAGACTCGAATGGAAACACAAAACTTAGAAAGACTCTATTTTGGTAAGCAGAATCTAATATGCTATCCAGAATGCAACTTGAATTTCAGAGTGCAGGGCGGAACGAGCATAGACAAATCCCAGAGGTGTCTAATAGACAACCTGTGGATAGCCTTCGGCAAAACCCCCAAAGACCATGGATACTTTATTTCAGTTTTAAATGCTTTATGCTCATATTTCACAGAGAAAAACCAAGACAAAAAGTTAAAATTTTATACGGTAATACAAGGGAAAAAGCCCGGTGTTTTCCAGACTTGGATAGAAGTAATAGACAATATAAAAAATTTTCAGACACCTTTATTCAAAGGATTTAATGATTTAAATGAAGCTTTGGACTTCGCTAGGGGAAATTTAGGACCAAATTTCTTTATTACCCCCTCTCTTAGACAAATTAATACTACTCCCCAGTATAAAATCAATAAAGACACAGACAAAATTATTTTTTGTGATCATTGTGAAGCTATGACAAACGCCTTCAAAAGAGTAAATAGGAGAAACGAAGAACTAAAACAGGAAAAAGACAAAATGTTAGAACACATTAAAATACTACAGGAAAGAATTAAGATACTTCATTTTGAAATCAGCCAAACTCAGTTTCCCATACATACTCCAGAGTCTACTTCACAACAGTCATTTTCTACTTTAAACAAACCAAAGAGTTCTCCATCTCAAAAAATGGATGAGACGGGTGTGCATTCCCCACTGAATGCAGAAAAATCTACTATACCAGATATGGGTATAGCTAGTCCAGTTCAAACGGTAACTGGTAAAGACAAATCAAACCCGTTGATGGCTGACACTTTGCCAAAAAGTGTAAGAATACTACCGAAAAGTTTTAATACAGCCATTACTTCTTCAAAAAATGAGACAAAAAGGCGAGGAATAAATATACGAAAAAAGAAAGGTAAAAAATTAGAAGACATTCTGAACAATACATTGAAGAAGTTCTTAGAAGAAAAAACTAAAGAAGTAATTCTTGAAAATTCGAGACCAAGGTCTCCTAAATCGGAGAGTAGCAGCTATGACCTTACTATGGACCAGTTTGCTCAAGACCCTAATGAAGACGAAGACTCAAGCATGAGTTTCGACACCATAGCGGAACACAACCTGAACACATAAGGTAAACAGTGCCTACAGCCTGCCAAGACTACAAAACAAGACAGATACGTAAGCAATGACGCAAAAGAACACTAAAACAACAAGACAAAACAAATACGTAAGCAATGACGCAAAGGAGCACTAAGATATCAAGAAAGGACGAGAATCAATCAAGCATGTGACGATGGGGCCCACAGCGCACCCGGCAAAGCTAAAAGATTCTTCAACTAGATTGAAATCTAAGTTTGAAATCCGCCCCTCAGAAGTCTATAAATATCAGCTTTCAGAGAAAGTTAAGACATAACAAAAAAGAGAGAAAAAAGGAGAGAGAAAAACACGAGAGGTTAGAGAGTGTTTATATGTTCAAACTTTCAGCTTCAGTGATTGAGTAAGCTTTCTGTAAAAATAAGAGTAAGAATAAGAAAGAGAGAGTGACTAGTTTCTCCGAAGTAGCTTCATAGTTTTCGGGGACTCCCGAAAGGGAAACCTCTCTCCATCTACAGACATGTAAGTATTTTATTGTAAAATATTATTGTCTATGTATCTCTCCCAATGTTTTTAATATTTATGTAAATTTAATGTTGAAATATTAATGTTTATGTAATGTTGTTAAAAATAGATTTATTGTTTTATCCTTAGTATATGGTTAAACTCTTAGCTTCTTATTCAGCGCCCATGGATTAACCTGTAAAGTCCTAGGGATTGATGTCCGCCATGGTCAAGAGTACCGAAGGACCTGTGTCTCCCGGGGTGGGGTTAAAGAAACCGCTGTTAAGAACTTAGGCTAAGAAGGAGAGATGAACAGGGTAAAATAATAAATTAAAAAAAAAAAGGGAGAAATACTTAGATAATAATATTTACATAATACAAACATGGCTATAGACTAAGGAGGAGGGAGTACCGAGTAGGATTTTACAACATTTGCTTACACCCCCTTTAATTGTTTGATTGAAATATACTTTGAAATATATATATATATATATATATATATAAAGAGAGAGAGAGAAAGAGAGAGTTATACATTTAGTATATAAACTATATGAATTATATATACACAACATAATACATATAACTAAACAAAATAACTATACATACTATTTAAATATGTGCAATATATTTAATATATGGAGCAAATATATGATTTATAATATATAATATTAAAATATAAAAGAGGAATCAAGGACAATATTTCAATTTTGTAATATATTAATATAATATTTGTAATATCTACATTGGAATTTCAAAAAGGAAACAAATAAAAAAGCTATATTCATATAAAAAAAATAAGAAACATAGACACTAAGAAAAAAACGGCAAAA
This sequence comes from Jaltomata sinuosa, assembly GCA_003996215.1. Classification (NCBI taxonomy): domain Eukaryota; kingdom Viridiplantae; phylum Streptophyta; class Magnoliopsida; order Solanales; family Solanaceae; genus Jaltomata; species Jaltomata sinuosa. The sequence goes on along the minus strand of QJPP01002330.1, from coordinate 17,421 downwards.
AGATCTATTATAAAAAGATATTGAGAAGAAAGATAATACAAAAGGAAATTAATCAACAATCAATATATCCGTTTTTAGTATTTTTTAAGGAGTAATTAGTTGAGTAAAAAAGGAGTTTATTTTGAACAAATATGGCTACTATTGTAATATTAAACTTTGTGCTAAAAATATGTAATGTAGTTTTTAATATGGCATAGTTATGTAAAGTTTTCTTTAATTTATACCCTTAAAGCCCTAATTGTTAACTACAGATGAACAAAATTTCAATTTACTGTTATATACATATTATATGAACGAAATAAAAAAATTCTTTGTTGCTTAAGACAACTATAATCATAATACGTAGTTTAGATGATTAAAGTATTACCCTATCGATTCTAAGGTGGATTTTTATTTTTGCTATATTTTATTTTGTTTAAGACATTAGTTACCGTTCAAGTGTGACATCTACATTTTGGTGTTGTTATAAGGGCGTGTTTGGTATGGAGGAAAAAAGAAATTGGTTTCCTCTTTTCTCGTGTTTGATTGTTCAAAAAATTTGAAACATATTTTTTTTTTAAGAAAACAAGCTCCTTGAAAATAAGAAAAATGACTTTTCTAATGAAAGTAAGGAAAATAAGTCGCATTGTCTCCTCTCCACCCTCACGACCCATCCACCCCCCACCCCCCACCCCCACTAAAAACCCACCATCCACCCCCACCCCAACCATCCCACACAATTTATTTTATTTTATTTAAAAAAAATTTTTACCCCACCCCACCCCACCCCCGCCAGCCAGCCATCACCTCCACCCCGCCTAACCCAACAACAACAACAACATACCCAGTGTATTCCCACAGCGTGGGGTCTGGGGAGGGTAGAGTGTACGCAGTCCATACCACTACCTCAGAGGTGAGGTAGAGAGGCTGTTTCCGATAGACTCCCGGCTCAAGACAAAACAGTCTAAAAATAGGCTAAAAAGGACGTAACAATGATACAAGATAAAAATACAAGATAAAACTACAAGAGACGATAGGAAGTAATATGTAGTAACAAACAACAGACAGAAACAGAGCACTGCCACAAAATACTACCACGAGGAATCCAAGAACAAGAAACTATAAGCGTAGCACTACGATTACTAGTCGGGACAATAAGGAAAAACACTCCTACCTACTAGCCTACACACACTTCTACCTACTACTCTTCTACCCTAATCCGCGTTCTCCACACCTTCCTATCTAGGGTCATGTCCTCGGTAAGCTGCAACTGCGCCATGTCCTGTCGAATCACCTCTCCCCAATACTTTTTCGGTCTACCTCGTCCTCTCCTGTAACCATCCATAGCCAACCTCTCACACCTCCGCACGGGAGCATCCGTGCCTCTCCTCCTCACATGTCCGAACCATCTCAACCTCGCTTCCCGCATCTTATCTTCCACCGACGCCACACCCACCTTATCTCGGATATCCTCATTCCTAATCCTATCTCTCCTAGTAAACCCGCACATCCATCGCAACATCCTCATCTCCGCCTAACCCAATTTTCTTAAATCTTTTGTTGTACCCCCCGAACCACCCCGCTCCTCCACCTTACCCCACTTCCACCCCCATCACCTCCACTCCACCCCACCACCAAATTTTTAAAAGATATTTTTCTACTCCACCCCAGCTCCCGCACCCCACAACTCCCACTCTTATCCATCCTCATAGTTTTGTTTTAGATATATACAATTGCTTTTAGGATAATATTTTTACTTGTACACCAAACACAAGAAAATAAGTAAGAAACCACTTGTTTTCCTGGAAAATATTTTTCATGAAAAACTTTTTTTCCATACCAAAGACACCCTAAGTGTATATATGCATGTCTGATTTGGCTAAAAAGGAAGTTTTTATTCAAGACCAACAAAACAAAAATTGGACAGAGAAAAAAGTTCAAAAAAACTTATTTTTGATCAAGCAGATGTTAATATTTTTGTATGTTTCGCATCGAATCATAAAAAGAACGAAAAGATATGGACAAATCCGAGAAAACCTGTGTTTGAAAAACTCTACTTTTGTTGGTTTGGTTTATAGATTAAAACACACGACAAAAATAATTTGATTTGGTAATTGAAAAATCCGAACTAATTCGGATCATGTATGCCCCTACTTGTATATATAGTGTATACCAATATATTTATGTCGTATAGTATTGTATAAATAATATGTAAACACTGTATAACAGTGTATAACATAACGTATATGCATGTTATATATTGTGGATACACCTTCTATACAAAATTTACACCATAAATCTCCTCCCAACAAAAAATACAACTCCATTAATTATAAAGTGAAAAAGAAATGGAAAAAGAATTAAGTATCCCCAATTTACATTATTTTCATTTCCTATAGCTAAAATACAAATGAAAAATCAAACTCAAAATGCAATTAACTAACCAAAAAGGGGTCCAAATCCAAAATACATAAATAAAAGAAAAGTTAAAATCCAGAACTAATCAAATCCTCCACCCACTCATAAAAGTCTCCTAAAAAAACTCAACATATACTCCAAATTTAAATCCTAAAAATCCCTAAACGTAAATCAAGTCATGAAATAAATTAGAAGGGAAAAAAGTGGATTACAACACATAAAAAAAATGAAAAAAGAGGAAGGGAATGGAGGTATGAAGAAGATAAAAGAAATGCGCTCTTTGAGAGTAGTTGGATTGACTTTTTAAAAAGAGTGATGCTAAACACCCAAACAAAATGCGTCCAAAACGGGGTAGTTTGGTAATGTTGCATTGTAAAACATAATTTATCTTTTCAATGTTTCATTTAATTTTTTAATTCTTTTCATTTTCATTAAATTTATTTTAAAATCTTACTACAAGTTATTTTAAAACAAAAACATTAAAATCTATATAAAAGAATGAGTAATAGAATCCAAAAATCTGAAAAGATATAGAAAATTGATTATATCAAAAAATATATCTTTACTTTTTCTATAAAAAACATACAAAAGTAAAGTAAGATGATTTTATTTTAAATTTTCAATAGAAAGAAATTATAAATAAAGTTTAACCAAAAATAAAATTAAATAATTACTAGATCAACTAAATTTATAAATACACACAAAATATTAAAGAAAATATAGTTTAAAATTATTAATGTGTTTTTTTTTTTTACAAAGATAAAAAATTACTACAACTTAAACAAATAAATGTTTGTAAAATATTTTACACACATTCGTTTATATAATTCAAATAAAAATTATTTCAAAATTCCTTCAAAAGTAAGATTTCATGATTTTTTTTAAGAAGATAAAAGAGTAGTGTTAAATGGCACAATCCATTTTGGCACAAATTTATCACAACTAGGGTAAAAAATCTACTGTTTTCTTAATAAAAATTGGCTCCAATATTACTTATTTTTCTTCCAAAAATTTCCTTCAAACATAGTCATTGTTACACTTATCCCTCGAAGATTTAGTCATCATAACACTTAAGCATTCTTAAATATTTTTAATATTAATTATGAAAATTCAATAACTAAATAACATAAAGGAAAAATGTAAAAAAAAATATTAGAAAAAAATTCTCAACACATGAAATAACCTTGAAACTCGCAATTGAGCAAATATTTATATAAATAATATCACATAAAAATATTAAAATTTAAAATAAATATAAAAAATAAAACAAAAGGATTTTAAAATAAAATATTAAAATACTAGTAAAAATTCAAACATATAAAATAACCTTAAAACTAATAATTCAGTATATATTTGTATAAATATTGTGACATTAAAAATATTAAAATAACGTGAAATGCATAAAAATAGTAAACTAAATATACAAAGGTGAGGAAGCTATAAAAACATGATAATTGTGGATCGAACATTGGTAAAAATGTTTGACTTGAATGAAAAATTGGATTGCTTTAATTTATATAACTCTAAGTATTATATGTGATGACCCTTCTGGTCATATTCGCGTTTACGTGTTCATTGTACTATTAGAGCTTTCCTATAGCGGCCCCAAGTCATTTATGGATTGCTGGGACCGGTAGTTCGGTGCCCTGGTCGTTCCTTTGGTTGTTTTGCCCTTTTTCCTGTTTTAGAGCTTAAACTTAGAATATATTTGACTTTAGTCAACATTCTTAGCTAACATGCTCGAAATTGAATTCTGACAGTCCCGTTAGCTCCGGAGCATTGAGTTTGGTCTAGTTGGACCTTTAGTTGAGACCTGAAAACTTCCGGTGTGGGTTTTGTGTTGTTTCCTCAGTTTTTAGGCCATTTGGAGTTGAAAGTGTAACTTTGGGTGACTTTTGATGATCGGAGTGTCGGATTCAAAATCCGACGATTCCATCAGCTCCGGAATGTTGAGTTTGGACAAGAAAGGTGGTTGGTCTGGGTTCCGGGTGAGCCAGACTCGTTTCAAGCCTTTGAGTTCCTTTTTGTTAGTGCTGACTTGGGTCAACATTTCTCCGAAAAGACCTCATATAGAAGTTTCATCGATTCTGTTGAGTTCGGAACGTCGTTTCCACTCTGTCAGCACTATCGGTTTTCAAATGTCAGTTTTTGTGCCCGAAATTCCCCGTCGAGTTTTCTAAAAGTTGTAGATTTTTCCAAGTTACAGGTGCAGGCATCATCCTCTATCGCGACCACGAGCCCAGCCTCCACGATCGCGATGAAGTGACTGGGTCCCTATTCTTTGCAACCGCGTGGCTAGCCTTCACGATCGCGGTGGTCTAGCCAGCGTGGTCCTCGCGACCACGAGGGGTCCTTCGCGATCGCGATGAAGGACCCTGAGCAGTATATAAACTCCCAACTTCGTCTCTTTCACTCTAAAACTCGAAATCCTCCATTGTTATCACTCTAAACTCATTCCAACTTAGTCTTTGATCGATTGAGGGTGTGCGGTGCTAAATTCCTTGGTCCTAATCGTTTCTCCATCATAATTGGTAAGTTTTAACCGCTTTAATCCGTCAATTACCTCTTTTTGATTCCTAAATTGCTTCTTATGAGGACTGGTTTGTTTGAGCCTTAACCTTGTCCAATTTTCCTCAAATTTCGAGCATGCATCCTTTGGAGGGTGGTGATCATCGTGCTCCTGTCGTTTTCAGTCTCGGGTTATGGGGCCCACGTATGGGCCCGCCGACAATCCAGATTTCAGCTCGACTATTACTATGGTGATATGAGTTTCGTTAGACTCGTCTTGATGTCCTGTTTATGTTTTTGATAGTTTGATTCTTGTTCGGAGCTTCTCTGAGCAGCTCAGCCTCGGATATCGTCGTTCCCGCAGCTTGTCGTTTGACGACAGGTAGGTTACGATCTAAACTCCTAGACTTAGCATATATTGGGTAAAATTATACTAGTTAGCATCCTTAGGTTGGCTTATTAGGTTGGTACCACAAACCTTGACCGTTTTTCCATGATCCGTCCCATTTCTTTCCTCGGTTGTGTGTAGTACTCTTATTACTTGATATTATTACCCTTGTGGTCCTGTGAGGCCTTGTTGACTCTGGAACATAGACGGTGGGATCATTGGGAATGTCCGCGAGTCCCGGGCATAGAATTATCCTTCTAGGCAGGTTATATTTGTTGAGTAGCTTCGGGAGCCTATGCAGGGCCGATAGGTTGTGGTGAGCTGCCGGGTGGCTATTGTGTGTTGATCATATCATTTCCATGCATATAAAGAGATTTTCCCACATTTTACTACGGTTTTGGCTTCGAACCTACTGGGACTATTTTCCTTAAACTTGCATGGCCTCGGGGACCCGTTTTCGATGAATTTAGATTTGGAAATGATTTGACATGACACGTGAATCTTCTTGGGGTAAAAGAAGGCTAGAATATGTTTTTTATCATGATCTTACTACTATTGCTAGACTCGACTGGGTCGGAGTGCTAGCTGAGTATTCTTACTAATTTGAAATGACTTTAGGCTCGACCAGGTCGAGCATCTGAGGTATTTTACTACTGTTTTAGACCCGGTTATGCCCGGGCGCCCTTGGAGGGGTTTTTGAGACATCTTTTCACTGCTTTAGTCCTAGACGGGGTCTAGGCATGCATATTTGATACTTAGCCACTGGCTTGAACTCAGACTCGATTCTATGAGGACATGTTTTGATTCTGAGTTTTAGTATGGGGTCCGGGACCTCCATGGACCTTGCCGCTCCGGGCCTGAGGCTTTGGGTTTCCGAGCATGTCTACCTTTATTCTTCTCTCCCATTCTTTATACTTGAGGTTACCGGTATACCGTCCATTTTTAGAACTTATGCTCATATATACTATTTTTGCGAGGATCCCAGGTGCATCTTTCTTACTTTCACCTGTGCCTGTTGTGTATATATCTTACTTGCTAGCCTTGTATGTTGCTTTCTGCTGTCTTCCCTCTGGGTTAGTTCTTGTGTACCTTCTCGTTGATTTTTGTGACTGCTTACTTCTATTCTTTCTGCTATTGCTCTTTTACCTTATATGTGCCCAGTCGGCCTATGATACCTACTAGGTACCTTATGCTTCGCATTTGGTGCTCACCCTACCCTCTACATCTTTTGGTGCAGATCCTAGTGTGGGCCATCGTTGTTAGAGCACCAGAGACTCGTGTGGGGTGCTATTTTTGGATCATCCAGGCTGAGGGTGAGCTCTTGGCACTTAGAGCTTGACTTTGGTTTTTCCTTGATATATTTTGTACTCTTATAGTTTCAGAGACATTATGTATATATTACTTTTGGACCTTTGTACTCCTGATGTAGTTCGGCTCTTATAAGCTATGATACTAGGTCTTTTGGGTTGGTTAGCTTCCTCTTGTATTTATATTACTCCTGTTATCCAGTTCATTCATCTTGTTCCCTTGCTTCCGCTTATTTATTGGTTCTTCCGCTCAAACTGTTAGAAGGTAGACCATTACTAATCATTCCGGGATACGGAGATTGGTTCGCCTATTGGGGGGGTTATAAGTGCCATCATGACTGAGAATTCGGGTCGTGATAGCTTGGCATTAGAGCCCTAGGTTCACCAATGTCATTGGTATAAGAGCGAATATCTAGTAGAGTCCCGCGGATCTTGGCGAAGACGTCCGTACTCAATCTTCGGGAGGCTATAGTGATATCTTAGGAAAATTTAGACTTTTCTTGTTTCTATTTCATGCGTGGTATCCTTGAAGGTTTCTGTAACTCTCACTTATTCTGGTTCACTTTTCCGCAGATGGTTCATACGAGATCTTCAGCTTCTGGCAGAGGAGAGCCTCTTGCCCCTGTACCTCCGACCCCAGCTAGGGGCCGGGGTGGTCGTAGGGATAGAGGTAGGGGTCGTGGATGCCCCAGAACAGCGGCACCTGCTAGAGCTGCTAGAGTTGAGGTAGGGCCAGCGTTTGATTATGAGCCAGAGTTTGCTCCAGAGTAGCAGCATATGGACCCGGGGACAGCCCAGGTACCACCAGCTCTAGTACCAGTTCCCGCATCAGTTTCGGTGCCAGCTTCAGCCCCAACTCAGTCTTCAGATATTCAGGGTTTGTTACTTCAACTATTGGGTATGGTTGGGGAGCGTCCTTCTGAAACAGCCCAGACATCCACTCAAGGGGCAGCCTTGTGTGTTCAGAGTTCAGGAGCACATCCTGCTATTATGGCTCCTCGTGCTGAGGTTGTTCCAGTCCCATCGGTTGCCCATCCTCTTTCTCCTCGCTATACTATGACAGAGACGAAGCAGAAGGCCTTGGGTAGGTTTCTGAGATTGGCACCGGTGAGATTCGCTGGTATATTAGGTTAAGACCCACATGATTTCATTACCACCTGTGAGGAGATGTTGCACCATTTGGGGTTATTAGAGACTCACAGGGTTGGCTATACTTCATATCAGCTAGAGGGTCCAGCGAAGTTATGGTAGAGGGCACAGGTTGCTTGCAGGCCTTTGACATCACCTCCTTTGACCTGGTCTGAGTTCTATGAGGTCTTTATGGCCAAGTTCCTACCTCAGAGTGATCGTGATCGTGAGCGTCGCAGGGAGCAGTTTACTCGGCTTATGCAGGATTCTACGACTGTCTCAGAGTATGAGACCCATTTTCATCAGTTAGCACCGTTTAGAGCTATGATCATTCCTACCGAGGTAGACAGGATTCACAGGTTTGTATAGGGTTTGAGGCCAGAGATTAGGCAGCCAGCTGAGATATTAGTTGTCGGCGGTCGGTCATTTCAGGCTATCACTGACTATGCCCGTACTATGGAGGACTTGCAGCGACCTGATCAGGAGGCCAGAGATAAGAGACCTCGTCATCAAGGTGGCTACAGTGGTTCTAGGAATAAGGGTAAATGTTTAGGCCAGTGGGGCCGAGGTTATTAGCCACAGCAGCACCAGGGTCAGTCCAATCGACCGATTCAGGGTTCACTTCAGACTTCTGGTTCTCAGTTTGAGCAGGGTCAGGGCAGTAAGCAAGGTCACAGTGGTCATCCGTCGAGAGGTACAGATTCTGGGGCATCAGGCTGTGGTGGCCATTTGGGTTCTTCTGGTTCATCCCGAGCGAGTAGGTCGTCAGGGTCTTGTTATACTTATGGAGTGATTGGTCACTTTCCTAGAGATAGCCCCCAGCAGGGTACAGTTAGCCGGTCGAGCCACTGCGAGTAGTTCAGCCTCTGGCTAGAGGGGGTGGTGGTCAGGCTAAGGGTGGTGCCCCACGTGATAGAGCAGGTGGTAGGGATGGCAGTTGGGAAGGTAGAGGTCATCGTCAGTTCTATGCGGTACCTGGGAGACCAGAGTCAGAGGCCTCAGATACCGTGATCACAGGTACGATTTCTGTATGTCGGCAGCCAGCTTATGCTTTGTTTGATCTTGGATCCACTTGTTCATATATATCTGCCTACTTTCTGCCTTGTTTGGGATTGGGTAGTGAGCCATTGTTTGTGCCTATTTCTGTTTCGACCCCAGTAGGAGATTCTTTAGTAGTGGATCGGATTGTGAGATCTTATGTGATATATGTTGGTGATTTGGAGACTTGGGTTGACTTTATGATACTTGACATGTTAGACTTTGATGTGATACTGGGCATGGACTGGTTATTCCCTCACCGAGCAGTTCTGGATTGTTATGCCAAGACCGTTACCATAGTCATGCCCGGTGTGTCCCTAATTGTGTGGCAGGGTTCTGTCAGCCACGCACCGTCTTGGATCATCTCTTGTCTTCGAGCTAGGAAGTTGATTTCCCGTGGGTGTTTAGCTTATCTATCATATGTCTGAGATGCTAGTGTTGACCCTACATCTCCTGAGTCCGTTCCTGTAGTGAGAGACTTCCTAGATGTGTTTTCTACCGATCTGTCAGGACTTCCACCTGAGAGAGATATTGATTTTGCCATTAAGTTAGAGCCGAGCACCAGGCCCATTTCTATTCCTCCCTATCGTATGGCTCCTACTGAGTTGAGAGAGCTTAAGGAGAAGCTCCGAGATTTGTTAGCTAAGGGGTTCATTAGACTGAGTGTGTCTCCTTGGGGTGCTCCTGTTCTTTTTGTAAAGAAGAAGGATGGGTCGATGTGGATGTGTATTGATTATCAGCAGTTGAACAAGGTGAAAGTGTAGAATATGTATCCGATGCCCAGGATTGATGACTTATTTAACTAGCTTCAGGGTTCAGCCGTATTTTCGAAGATTGATTTGAGGTCCAGCTACCATCAGTTGAGGATTAGGGAAGAGGACATCCCTAAGACATCATTCAGGACACATTATGGCCATTATGAGTTCCTGGTGATGTCTTTTGGTTGACTAATGCCCCCACGGCCTTTATGGACTTGATGCACAGGGTGCTTAGCCCATACTTGGATATGTTCGTGATAGTCTTCATTGATGACCTTCTGATATACTCGAGGAGTAGGAACGAGCATGAGCAACATTTGAGGACTATACTTCAGACTTTGAGAGATCATCGGCTTTATGCCAAGTTATCAAAGTGTGAGTTTTGGCTTGAGTCAGTTGCCTTCCTAGGACATGTGGTGTCTAAGGATGGGATTAGAGTTTATTCGGGGAAGATTTCTGCAGTTTGTGATTGGCCTAGACCGACTACTCCTACTGAGGTCCCCAGCTTTGTTGGGTTAGCCAGGTATTACAGACGTTTTGTTGAGGGATTTTCTTCCATAGCAGCATATTTGACTATGCTGACTAGGGAGGATGTTCCATTTCAGTGGTCTGATCAGTGTGAGGATAACTTCTAGAGGCTTAAGGCCTTATTGACTTCAGCTTCAGTTTTGACTTTACCGGTTGAGGGTCAGAGTTTCTCCGTGTATTGTGATACTTCAGGGGTCAGTCTTGGTTGTGTGTTGATGCAGCAGGGTCGAGTGATAGCATATGCGTTGAGGTAGCCGAAGGTTCACGAGCGCAACTACCCCAACCATGACTTGGAGTTGGCAGCGGTAGTCTTTGCGCTCAAGATCTGGAGGCACTATCTATATGGAGTTCATTGTGAGATATTCACCAACCATCGTAGTCTTCAGTACATTACGAGTATGTGCAAGCTAAACTCGAGGCAGAGGAGATGGATTGAGTTGCTGAAGGACTATGATTTCACTATTTTATACCATCCGGGCAAGGCAAATGTGGTAGCGGATGCCTTGAGTTGGAAGGCGGTGAGTATGGGCAGTCTAGCTTCACTTTCAATTTTTGAGCGATCGTTGGCCTTGGATATCCAGTCCTTGGCTAACCATTTGGTTAGGCTTGACTTATCGGATCCCAACAGAGTTCTTGCCAGTATTGAGGTTCGCTCCACTTTAGTTGATCAGATTCAGAGCCGATAGTTTGAGGATCAGGGGTTTGTGTGACCTTCGTGATTAAGTAGTTTGGGGTGAGGCCAGCCGGGCTACTTTGGGTTCTGATGGTATTTTGAGATTCTATGGTTGACTTTGTGTTCCGAGGGTTGGTGAGTTGATTTAGTTGGTACTTCGCAAGGCCCACTGTTCCAGATATTTAATTCATCCGGGCAACCGCGAAGATGTATAGAGACTTAAGGCAGCTTTACTGGTGGGGTGGTATGAAGCGGGACGTGGCAGGGTTTGTATCTCGGTGGTTGAACTGTCAGCAGGTTAAGTTTGAGCACATGAGATCGAGTGGTTTGATGCAGCGACTTCCCATCCCTGAGTGGAAGTGGGAAGGTATTACTATGGACTTCGTTGTTTGTTTACCCCGTACCTCTCGTGGGTTTGATTCTATTTGGGTGATCATTGATAGGCTGACTAAGTCAGCGCACTTCTTGCCGATTCAGACTTCCTACGTGGTAGAGAGGTTAGCTGAAATCTATATTCGTGAGATTTTTTGGTTGCACGGGATTCCAGCTTCTATCATTTCAGACCGCGACACTCAGTTCACATCTCAGTTCTGGAGAGCTATACAGAGGGATTTGCGTACGGAGGTTCAGCTTAGTGCTGCTTTCCACCTTCAGAAAGATAGCCAGTCTGAGAGGACTATTCAGGTCCTGAAGGACATGCTTCGGGATTGTGTTCTTGACTTTGGAGGTTCATGGGATCAGTTTGTGCCATTGGCCAAGTTTGCGTATAATAATAGCTTTCATTCGAGCATTGGCATGGCACCTTTCGAGGCCTTGTATGGTAGGCATTACAGATCGCCGATTGGTTGGTTTGATGGGTTAGAGTCCAAACCGCAGAGTACAGATTTGCTTGGAGATTCCTTGGACCAAGTTCGTTTGATTCAAGACAGGCTTAGAGCGGCCTAGAGTAGGCAGAAGAGCTACGTTGATCGTAGACTTTGTGCCTTAGAGTTCAGTGTTGGTGATTTGGTTTTCCTTCGAGTATCGCCCGTGAAAGGCGTGATGAAGTTTGGTTGATGGGGCAAGCTTATCCCCAGGTTTATATGGTCATTTGAGATTCTACAGAGGGTTGGTAGTGTTTCCTACATGTTAGCTTTGCCTCTGATGTTTGCAGCTGTTCACCAAGTTTTTCATGTCTCGATGTTGCACCGATATGTGCCAAATGAGTCTCACGTGTTGCATTGGGATTCAGTTCAGTTGGATGAGAGCTTGTCATTTGTTGAGGAACCGATAGCTATTCTGCCTAGAGATATCAGGAGATTGAGATCTAAAGAGATTCCGGTTGTGAAGGTTCAGTGGAGGCACCGTCCGGTCGAGGAGGCTACTCGGGAGACCGAGAGTGAGTTGCGTGCTCAGTATCCGCAGTTTTTCAAGCCTTCAGGTACTCCCTTCTTCTTGACTTTCGAGGATGAAAGTCTTTTTAGTAGTGGATGTTGTGATGACTCATACGGTCAGCTTCACATTTACGTGTTCATTGTACTGTTAGAGATTTCCTATAGCGGCTCTAAGTCTTTTATGGCTTGCTGGGACCGGTAGTTCGGTGCCCTGGCCGTTCGTTTGGTTGTTTTACCCTTTTTCCTGTTTTAGAGCTTAAACTTAGAATATCATTGACTTTAGTCAACATTCTTAGCTAACATACTCGGAATTGAATTCTGACAGTCCCGTTAGCTCCAAAGCTTTGAGTTTGGTCTAGTTGGACCTTTAGTTAAGGCCTGAGAACTTCCGGTGTGGGTTTTGTGTTGTTTCCTCAATTTTCAGGCCATTTGGAGTTGAAAGTGTAACTTTGGGTGACTTTCGATGATCGGAGTGTCGGATTCAAAATCCAATGATTCCATCAGCTCCGGAATGTTGAGTTTGGTCTAAGAAGATGGTTGGTCCGGGTTTCGGGTGAGCCGGACTCATTTCGAGCTTTGAGTTCCTTTTTGTTAGTGTTGACTTGGGTCAACATTTCTTCGAAACGACCTCGTATGGAAGTTTTATCGATTTCGTTGAGTTTGGAACGTAGTTTCCACTCTGTCAGCACTATCGGTTTTCAAATATCAATTTCCGATTGTGCCCGGAATGCCCCATCGAGTTTTCTAAAAGTTGCAGATTTTTCCAAGTTGCAGGTGCAGGCATCAGCCTCTATCGCGACCGCGAGCCCTGCCTCCGCAATCGCGATGAAGTGACTGGGTCCCTGTTCTTCACTATCGCATGGCTAGCCTCCGCGATCGCGGTGGTCTAGCCAGCGTGGTCCTCGCGACCGCGAGGGGTCCTTCGCGATCACGATGAAGGACCCTGAGCAGTACATAAACTCCCAACTTCGTCTCTTTCACTCTAAAACTCAAAATCCTCCATTTTTATCACTCTAAACTCGTTCCAGTTTAGTCTTTGATCGATTGGGGATGTGGGGTGCTAAATTCCTTGGTCCTATTCATTTCTCCATCATAATTAGTAAGTTTTAACCGCTTTAATTCGTCAATTACCTCTTTTTGATTCCTAAATTGCTTCTGATGAGGGCTGGTTTGTTTGAGCCTTTCCCTTGGCCAATTTCCCTCAAAATTCGAGCATGCATCCTTTGGAGGGTGGTGATCATCGTGCTCTTTTCATTTTTGGTCTCGGGTTGCGGGGCCCATGAGCCCACCGACAACCTGGATTTTGGCCTAACTATTACTATGGTGATATGGGTGTCGTTAGACTCGTCTTGATGTCCTGTTTATGTTTTTGATAGTTTAATCCTTGTTCGGAGCTTCTCGGAGCAGCTCGGCCCCGAAAATCGTCATTCCCGCAGCTTGTCATCGGACGACAGGTAGGTTACGGTCTAAACTCCTAAACTTAGCATATATCGGATAAAATTGTACTAGTTGTCATCCTTGGGTTGGGTTATTAGGTTGGTACCATAGACCTTGACCGCTTTTCCATGATCCGTCTCATTTCTTTTCTCCATTGTGTGTAGTACTCTTATTACTTGATATTATTACTGATAACGCTCAAACTACACCTCAATTTAAGAAGCGTAAGCGATCGTTGTCAAATATATAACCCAACAAGGTTGGGGTCGAATCCCACAGAGAATATGGTGATGATTAAGACTTTAGTGAAGTATGTGACTAGTCGTCAATCATTTCCAGTAAATAAAAGGGGGGGTTTTGTAATTAAATTGTAAACAAAACAATAATAAACGTAGGAGAAATAATCAGTAGGAGAGAATGCGAACTAGGGACGTGGTCACCATGGCGTTGTAACAATGTCGATTCTAGGCTTAACTGGGTTCTTTCTATATGCGTGTCACGATGTGATTGCGTCAATTGTATCGTCTAAACGTCTCTCGACCAAATAAACAAATTTCCTTTTATCTTCTCTCGATCTCAAAAAGATGTGCTTTTTAGCTCTCAATCCTAACATCAAGTAGATTAATCCAGTTACGGCATTAATCTTTAAGACGAGAGTTGATAGTCTCGAATCCTTGTTGTTAATCAAGTTTCCCGGTTTTAATCTCTTTCTCAAGCAAATTAAACCTAGGCATGTTCTAATGTTTGCAACCCACTAGAAAACGTGACATAACGTATGATTAACAACGTGACAATACATACATCGAACCCAACGCTACCCGGAATCTATATTGCTACGTTTGCCATGGCTCCCACAATCCTAGTTGCGGGAGTTTTAGTTACTCATGCTCGAAGAAGAAAAGAAGTAATTCATTATAAAGGAAAGAAGATTCTTACAATATGATGAAAATACTCTTCAATAATCCAAGAACAAGAACAATCAAGAACTCAAGAACACGAATTCACGAATCCGAAAACGTGTTGTTGCTCTCAAAAAATGACTAAAAACTATTCTAAAACTATTGGGTGAACTCTAATTACATAAACCTATCATAGGGTATTTATAGGAGCCAAAGAAACCAAATCCAAAACGGGCTAGGAATCCCCAAAACGCGGGTCGCCGACCAGTGCTACTGCCTTAGCGTGACGGCCAGGCTTGACGGACCGTCAAGGCAGTGACGGACCGTCGCCTGGGCCGTCACTGCTTGGCAGCAACACTGCCTCAAGTTGACGGTCCCAGTGACGGACCGTCACATGTGTGACGGGCCGTCACTCAGGCCGTCACTCTTAGGCAGAATCCTCTTTTTCTCGTATTTCCTTCCGTTTCCGTGTTTGTTTCCATTTCCTACAAATACAACATAAAAACATCAAAAACACAACGGTTGCTTGAAAACGTACGATTGTTCTTAGTAAAAAGGAGTCGAAAGTGACGTAAATTAGCGTCACATCAACACCCTCAACTTAAAACGTTTGCTTGTCCTCAAGCAACATAACATAAAACAATAATACGACTCAACTAAGAACACGAACTCATGTCTATAGCACTTCATGGTCATTCAAAACTTCTTCAATTAAATCAAGCTCCCTCGTAGCACACGTATGTATGAAACACTAACTTGCAAGGATCCAAACATGTCACTCCGATATGATAGAATATTATGCATACACATATGCAGCTATCCTAACAATCAATAGACAATATAGACATCTTGGTGCCCTCACCACAAAGAAATCCCACACACAAGATTTGGGACTAGCTAAGCGCTCACACTCACAAACGATTTCAAACAATGCACATGCGATACCATAGGCTTGCCCTTACTATTCTATTTCGGTTCTTCAGAAAGCTACTCAGGATCACTACAGGACTTGTTTCGGCTTGTAATGAGGCTTCGGGTGCAGGTAGGATATATTTAGGGGTTAGTGACTAAGCCCTCCTTGGAACCATTTACATCTTATCACCACATAACTTCACTTTATCCATCCTTATTCACCTTTTTATTTCCTTGATTCTAGATACAGGTGCGGCCTCTTTATTGACAATTCTTTTTGTTTCTTTTTCGATCTTTTTCATCTTTTTTTATTTTTCTTTTCTTTTCTTAGGCGCACACCCGGATTTTCATTCTATTCAACAACAATCATCTCCATTCTCTTTTTCTTCTCCTTTACCACTGTAGTAGCCACCCTCAACTTAGGCTGATTGCCTACGTCAAGGTGCACAATGTCCATTGGTAGGACCAGGGCCAAAACAGGGTTTACCTCTATAGTAGCCACCCTCAACTTAGGTTGTTTGCCTACGTTGAGGTGCACGGTGTCCAAGGAAGGACCAGGGCCAAAATAGGGATTACAAGTTAAACATGAATGGTGACAGGTTATTGAAAGAACAAGGTCAATTATGGCTCAAACAGGGATCAAAGGGGTTATTTATATTTGGACGGTTTTTTAGGTTAAGTGGACTGCACACAAAAAGGGCCTGTGATCCTTTCCTAAGAAACCAAACTTCAAACTTAACAAAATAGACCGGGCAAGTTCTAGATGCATGCACAGAGTAAGAATTTATGACAATTAATCTCACACACTCTTAGCACCAAGAAACTATATCGCTACCAACTATCAAACAACCGCTCGGCTTAAGCATACTCATTCTAATCATATTCACACAATGACATTCAAGGATCCAGACAGTCAATTGTTTCAACATAAGCTCAAAACCAGAAAAATTTTCAAGGGGCCTCGTTTTTAGACAAGAACAACGCATGCTTGCTATAGACACTAAAAACTTTAAAACAACAACCTAAACATGCCGGTTCTACTAGATAGCACACCGTAGGGAAAAGAAATCGGCAACAAAAACCCTCGGTGGTGACTCACAGGTTTCCCAACACCCTCAACTTAGACTCATGCATTGTCCCCAATGCATATATATGAAAGCTAAAAATTGTGAGAATAAAGGAATACCTGTGAAGTCGCTATGACTCAAATTCCGGAATGATGTTGGAGACCGCCAGGGTCTCCAAAACAAGAGAACTCGATGGAGTGTTTGCACGCGCTGCTGATTCGATGTTGCTGTCCAACTTCTTCTTTTGTTGGCTCCGCAGCTAGTCGTGACCGCTTCTTCGCTCTTTCTTTGCAGATTCTCTTGCGGTGTTTTCGCTTTCTAGATTTCATTTCACCGCCTTCCTCTACATGTTTATGCTGGCGCACCATACTTCTTACCACAGCTAGAGTCTCGACCAAACACTTCTCCTCAAGGTGCACATCCGCAGGGGCTTCCTCAATAGCATTGATGACCGCGACCACTCTCATGTCACTTGGTCGCTTCATCAGCTTGGTCACATCGAACTTGACGACTTTATTGTTTAGTCTGAAGGTCAGTTCATTCTTTTCCATATCAACCAACACTCTTGCGGTGGCTAGCAATGGTCGTCCCAAGATTATGGGGACTTCAAAATCTACTTCGCAATCCAAGATCACAAAGTCAGCTGGGAAAATAAGCTTACCAATCTTCACTAGCACATCAGACAATACTCCAACAGGTCGTTTTATCGAACGGTCAGCCATCATCACTCTCATGGACGTTGGTTTAGGAGGTCCTAAACCCAATTTGTCATACACTGCTAGCGGCATCAAATTGATACTAGCCCCAAGATCACACATAGCTCTTCCGAAGTTGAGCTTCCCGATAGTACATGGCACAGTGAACGCACCTGGATCTCCTTTCTTTTCCACTAATGATTTAGAGGAAATAGCGCTGCAGTGATGGAGGTTGTCTTCCGGCTCAAAACTTACCGTCCTCTTCTTTGTGATCAAGTCCTTCATGAACTTGGCATAACCGGGCATTTGTTCC